>BOSO01014701.1:0-46749 GCA_018403395.1 Gorsachius goisagi | reverse complement strand
GACTTCTAGCCTCATCTGAGTCCCTTTAAAGCTATTTCACACTCAAAAGTCTTTTGACCACCATTTGATAGTCAGCTGTTTCTAGCGTGTCACACCTCTCTAGATAGAGTTGACAACACGAAGTGGAGAGAGTGCTTTTAAGAGAGAGAATTACAGACACTGGAAATTTCCCATTTACAGCTGGCGAGATGTCACTATGCAGAAAGCAAGTAAAGCATTTTTTTTGCCAATACAGAGGAGGCAAAGGACACCTCCTCTAGTGATATTTCAAATTGCTATTTGATAAAGTTGTCAGATTGCACCAAGTAACCGCTCTCTGCAAAGGCATGTTCTGGGGATTTCATCGGCCGCCTGTCACTCAGCAGGACAGTGCATTCCCATGTGCTTAGGCTTCTCTACAAATCACTGGCTTATCTCAAAATGAATGCTCAGCTTGGTAGATTTAGGAGGCAGAAAAGCAAGAGTGTATCATCCACGGTCTTCCGTCCATCTCTACCACACATGATGGGGAAAGTGCTGAGGTTTTTATTTGCTGTGGATCAGAACTATTTCTTGCTAAATCAATTGCATTCTTAGCAGGCGTTGTGCTTCAAAAAGTAAGGTGGAGGGGTTTAGCATGAGAGGAAGCAATTTCTCTCTCATTTACCACCAGGTGCACACAATTCCATGTGTTTGCTCAATGAACTGTTCCTCAGTGAGCGGCTCTCCTACCATGCTTAATGGCCTATAGTTTTTTGAGTGTGTTTTTATTTTTACTTTTTTTTTTTTTTTTTAGACCTTGATTAGAGGAACTCTTTAACATAGGTACATACCTAGGCTCCTTGACTCATCAAGCTCTATGCTACTCCAGCACTCTTGCTGTCTGCTTGAGCAGTGAAAAACAGATGAACACTGGTAGCAGCCTTAGGCCTGCCCCAGCAATAACCTACATTATGAGATTATCTATCTTTCCAGGAGATTCATACCTGCCCATGACTGACATACTGATCACTGTTCCTGTGACTTTGTACATGTGATTCATTTTAGGCAGCAGTCTGAGTAAGTCTACATCTTTAAGACAGTCAGATGTAGTAAGACATCAGATGAAAAGGTACTTCTGGATTCCTGGTTACAAAACTAAACCCTACTGTTTAAAGAAGTCAAGGAGTGCTATAAATAAGAAAAAATAGGGACAAGTTCATTGAAAATATCTTCTTCTGGAAACACCCTTTTTTTGGATCCTTTGCTACTTTTTCCTTGCCTTTGACCTTGTGACCAGAACAGGTCAAAATCCTCATATTCCTGTTATGATGAGGTGGTGGGAAGCTGCTGGAACACACAGTGAGTTCAGTTGATAAAAGCTATGCTATATATATAATTTTTTTTTGACTCTGAGGACATTTTCACACCCCTGTCCCAACCTTACTCCCATCTAAATCTCTTTGGAGCATCCATCACCCTGTCTGATTTTTTGTCAGACATCGAGAAGGGTCAATTACAGTAGCCTCTGGACATATTTGCTGTTTCTGTAGTGTCTAACTAGAATAAACCTCACCCATAGCATCTCAGCAAAGACCTCAACATCCTTCCAACAACAGCTTCTACAGATATGCCTTCATCTCCAGGAGGAAGGCAAGGTGACATTCTGGCTCTCCTGCTACTTGCCTAAATAACTTCTTTAAGCCTGCAAAGCCACTTATATACTTAGTACATTGAATAATAGCACTTGCCCTTCATGAGCAATGAAGCGTGCCCATAGTCCTAGAGTGAATCAGCACCAGCAATGGATTCAGCCCTCAGGAGTTCTGCCCTCCACCTCTGCTCCCTTTGCCTCCCATCTGTCTTTGTGAACATCCCTGGTGTTGGTTGCAAAGGATGTTTTCTCATCAAGATAAAGCAAAATGATGCTGTCAGAGTAGCTGTGACAGTACACTAAGCTCTGCTGGCTGGAGACACAAATCAGTGTTTATTAAACAGAAAAAAGTACATAACTTGGAGGAGAGAAAAGCTTGTCTGTAAGCATCTCGTAACTCACAGCAGAGTGCTAATAAAAGCACTGTAAACATGACTTGATTGTGCTTTCCGAGTAGCTCATTATGGTGTCTTAGCTGTGACAAATTTTGTTTGAATGTGAATTTAAGTATTACAATCTATTTAGCATCTGAAGAATGGTTCTTGTAAACTCTATCTTTTAGGAAAGAGCATACAGTGTGCAAAAAATACTTGGGGATGGTTAATTTACTAGTGATGACGCCTTCACCTCAAAGATGCTATGTCGAGTCTTACCTTTACTCTGTAACCAAAATATCCTTCCTTCCTTAAATCAATTTGAAGGTTTGCATAGACTGTGCAAACAGCAACTACCCTACGTGTGGAGGACAAATACCCTGCCTACATATAACGCTATTACATTACAATTCCTGCATGGCAGACCGTAAACTAGTGGGCTGGGAGACTGAACTGCCGTTTCTACCCTTTTGCATACTCAGCCGGCTGTTACTTACTAGGATAAGAAATTCTTAATGGAATGGCTTGATCTGGCTTTCTTTAGCTGTATTGTGTAGCAAAAGGATTTAAGTCAGACAGACATGAACAGTTTGGAGTGGTTCCCACAGATAAAACATAGCAAAACTGGCTATGCTAGGACTGAGTGGGAAAGGATATATTTGTATACCATTAATGTTTTATATATCCAGGCTTTTCTTCCTTCTCCCTTCAAGATCAGCTATGGTGACCATTGTTCAGAGTGTCCATAAATCCTATCAACAATACAACATATTACAGTCATTGTAGAAGAAATTGTGGAGTACAGATAAGTGCTCCTGCACTTGTTTGATTTATTCCATATCAGTTCAGCCTGAATTTCTCTTCCAGAAACAAATCTTGGTGTCTTCCAAATTGCCTGACATAGTGGTACAAATTTTCCTCGCTTCTTTCCTATTGATTAGTATCTGCCTGAAATACTTCTTCCTGAGATTACCTTTTCAGCAACAGTTTTCTCTGTACCTCTGGAACACCAGGGGTGTGCCAGTTACAGATATGAACAACTCACAGTTACAACAATCCCCATTCAGAAACTCTAAACATATGTATTCTTGAAGCCAGGTCATATTAAAACTGGCTATAATGAGAATAGGTTCTGAAGTGATGTGCAAGTTCAAAGGTAACTAACGTGTGAAATTTTGTCATCTTTTTATTCCCTTGTGAGGAGCTGGTTTTAAGGGGATTTTGAAGCTTTGAGTAATTGGAAAACATTGTGAGCAAATTATTTTTGTAACACTGTACCAGAGGTGCGTGCCAAGAAAAATGGCTTTTTGTCTTACTGCCTCCTCCTCACTCCCCATTTTAATTACTACAGTGTGGCACCTGAGCCTGCAGAGAACCATACAAAAGCCACACAGGCCAGTGCTTTCCAGACGGAGATGAAAGAGAGGGAGGGAGGAATTAATTAAATCCATTTAAAATCTTTTCAGTGAGTTTGCTTCTAAAGTCCCTGTTCTGGTTTCTGCATAGCTGGTACAATGACATATGGTCATAAATAACAAACAGCTCCCTGCCTCCTCCCGCTGTCTCTCCTTTTCCACCCTCTGCAGAATCAAACAAAACAGGGTTATGATTCTGGTATTATAACCAAGCCAGTCAGGATCCAGAGAGAACAGGCAGCTGAACATGTTTTCAATTCACAACATAGCGTGGAGCTTTTTCATGGGCTGGTTTATTCAGTCTTGTGGGTCACTGCTACCAGGGGCTGCTTTCTGCTTACATTTTAGGCCCAGAATGATAACACGTTCTTATTTTTCCCTATATTTTTGATGATTGTAATTCTCTGGACCTCCTCCCCTCCCAAGAGGAGTGTGTCACTTATTTCTGGGATGCTTAGGAATAATATGAGGACTGGCTGTGGCAGCTCAGTAGCAGCGGCCTCTACATCCTTTACAATTAATTTATGTTGCCGCCTTTTTGTTGTTGGACTGTAGGAAAAAGTGTGGCCCATTTTCTACCACTCATTTCCTCCACCTTGGAGGGCAGAAAAGAAGCAAACTTGGCTGTTCACACTCTCAGAAAGCAAGGGCCAGAGCAAAGGGCAACATTAGAAGCCAGTAGCGGCTGGCCAGCTGGGCTCCCTTTAGAGTGAAGCAAAAGCCTCTTCAAGAAAGCCAGGTCTAGCAGTGCTTGGGGGTTGGCATTCTGTCCTCAAGAGGGCCTAAGGTTGCCAGAGGAGTGGCATCTTAGGAAAGCCCAAAGCAAATCCTGACCGAACCACCTTCTCCCTTGATGCTTGCTCAAGAAAACAGCTGTGATTTCTGAACAAAGGCCAGATTTTTACCTAGCTTAATAGTTTTGTTCCTCATTTTGGGTTGGGTTGCATTACTGATAAGTTTTCAAACATTCATAAATTTATTAAGAAAACTTAGCTTTTATATACAGAAATACACAGAGACTAAAACAGCATGAGATTGGGAACCTGGCTATTTTTCAAAACCTCCAGGAACAAGGTCAGGCAGATGTAAAGATGGAAGATTATTCCCCTTATGACCTGTAACATCTGGTAGTGGTTATATCTCCTTATTTTCTTAAACTCACTGGGTTGTTTTCTTAAATTCATCGGGTTTGATTAACTTATTTGTACCAGAATTAAGTTACTATAGGATTTCTTATTACTTCTTCAACTTGGACTTTTCAGAGTTGTTTTCTGCTGCCCATTTTTAAGCCTTCAGTATACCACGTCAAAACCCTGGGCAAAACACCAGAACTAATCTGTTGTTGCAGAGAGTACTTGCAGACATGTGGGCTGCAGATACAACCACCTCACTCTTACAGTTAAAGATCCAGCAAAAGGTTTCCTGTCCTGCTCATAATCCTTCCACCACAAGCCTTTTTGTTGTGCATTGAACAGGACCTTCCCTTCTCTCAGTACAAAGAAACAAATAGCAATGTAAATGCCTGATATCTTTGGATCTGTTAACATTTATCACTGTAAACACAAGCAGGTCCCTTGAGAGACCATAGTGGGGAAGCCTACCTTTCATACTAAATGACTAATTCTTTAACCAATGTCTTCTAACACAGCAAAGAAAGGTTCAAGTGTAGCAGGCCAGCACCCTCCATGGTGATCAAGTACAGAGTTTTCCAGCCTAAACAGAAATGATTCTGAGAAAAGCAACATATTACATCAGCCTCTCAATGCTGGACCATACATGAGAAATGCTACAGTATGTAATCCGCCATGTCAGGACAAAGATAAATGGCACATCAGCTTCCAAGATGTTTGGTTTCCATTTGGACAGGGTATACTACTGAGTCTCTCCTCCTCCATGTCCCAACGTACCCGTGCCAGCGAGCCACTCGCATCAGGCCGCCTGCCCACCCTGGGGGACAAAAGGCACATCACAGCGTGAGGGCCAAGAGATCAGCCAGATCTTACTGCCCTTCTGGATTGCTTACTGCCAGTTTGCTGATCACTCACACACAGACTAGAGTACAGAGCACAGAACACTGCATGAGGATTTTTCTGTGGAAATCATAAAAAGGAGAATTCATGATTTCAGTTCCTTGTGGTGTTTCTTTTTGCGAATTTAAGCTCTGATGCTCAGGAGAAGCTGTAATCCCTTAAAAAAATAAGTGTTTTCCTGTCTGTCTCCTTTGCTAATGATACTAGGAATCTTCCTGAGGGAAACCGTAAATGAATCATTTTTTAGCTTGTCAAACTTCCATTCCCTTTATTAAAAATTATAGTGGTCCGCTGAATGTGTTTACTCCAGCTGAAAGCAGACTGCCTGCATTTGCCTGGGCACCCAAGACAGAAACTGCCTGAGCACTAACCAGAGCTATAAATGTTACAACTGTTGCACAGGGTTGTCTCTAGGAATCATGATGCAAGCACGCACAGAACACAGTGAGCCACAGATGCTCTCTGGTCTCTGCATTAGACCTCATAAAAATTCAGACCTTCAGTTCCCTAGAAAATTCTAACATTTTGAAATGTGTTTGGGTTTCAAAATAGAATGAAAAAACCACAAACTGTTATATACAATTTCCAAATTATTTTGTTTGGATCTGTTAAGCTGTCTAGCTTCAATAACATGAAAACACTGTGCTGGAAATTCAGCTTTTATGTTATATTACAACACAAGAGAAAAACACCCATTTTTCAGTTAGGATCACAGAAATATTTTGCTTCAGAACCGTTCCTTCTGAAGGGCAGGACGGGGAGAAGCCCTAGCTGAGTCCTGGGTCAGCTACCAAGCTCTCAGCATCTGCCTCAGCCACCTGAGCTAGAAGGCTGCTCTTAGCATGGTGCTACAGCCACCAGGAGAGAGACTGATTCCTCCAGGAGCAATGCAGAACACTTAGCGAGGCTCCTGCTGTGAATCATGGTATTGATGCATTGGAAAACCTATAACAGCTGACTAATCACTTCTTAAAGAGCCTTTTAATCATTTATTAAGTCCTTCACAAAAAATGTGCTAGTGAAACATTCAGTGTAAACAAGTGATTCGTATGAATTAATCAGTTTTCAGCTATCAATCACTCTGAATATAAGAAGCACTGAGGAAGTACGAAAGGCTTGTAAGGCTCCACGAGAGGCACAGCTAAGTCTTAGGTCTATCATTAACAACAGGACAGTGCATTATTTCCCAAATAAAAACAGCATAAAGGAGTACACGCCTTTCTCTCCGGTACCAGGTTCTCACTCAGCATGGAGGAACTCCAAAAAACCACATTAAAATTACTTATAAAACAGTGGGGATTTCCTAGAAAGCATTAGGATGGGAGGTCTACCATACAGCCACCCTAGAGGTATTTGCAAGAGAAGATGATTTATCCCACCTACCCTTTTATCTAGCTACACAACTTTTCAACGGTTTGGGAACCTCAAAGGAACAAAACACATGTCAAGCCCCGCTTTGTATTTTCCCAAGTCAGTTCAGATCAACAAGAGAGATGAGGTGTTCCAAGACACTGAAGAAAACATTTGGATTTCACAGAAATAACCCACAGTGCTTCTTAATAAGTGAATAAAAATTGTCTAAGCATTTTGGATAAAGAAAGAAGAGCTTCTTTAAGCCCTCAAAACTTTCAATCTATTGTGTTCACATTTCACCCTGCTCCAGGCTTCCTAGGTTCTCTAGCATAGCCCAGCTAAGGAAAAAAGCTCTTCAGTTTGTCAGAGATCTCAATTGGTCAAATATCCACAACAAAAATAACAACATGGCTGATACATAAATCCTGATTGTGCTGGAGAGAGCTTTCTCTTTTTTATTTTACATTTGTGTGTGATAATAGGCATCTCTGAGTTGCTAGAAAGTATCTTCATAAATTGAACTGCACTTTTCAAGTTAATGATATTATGTGGAAGGAGACTGTATGTGCGACACCGGGAGGATGGTGGAAAGAAATAAGCACAAAAGTCAAATCTGGTTCATCTTTTGATTAGAAGACTTTCAAAGTGAAAAAAATCAATACACACAGCAAGCCCTGGATCCTGGGAGAACATGTTTTATTACTGACAAAATTGTGTTTACATCAAGACCCTCAGCAGACTTTGAAAGAGTACATTAACTCTGTGCCAGTCTGGCAAGAGCCCACAGCCAAATTTGAAGCCTCTGACGCAAAATAATCAGGCTCTAATAAGCCAATACTACTGTTCAAGCTCCCTGCACATGGCTGAAAAACATAATTCTCACTGCTACACTTGGCAGAAACAACCTCTAAGGAAGGAAGATGGAAAAGAAAGAAACTGAGGAGTAATATGAAAGAGCTACTTCAAAAAAACCCACATCTAGCCACGGTTTTCCAGAATATGTGATTTGTTTGCAGCACAAACTCCCTAAACATGCATGGATGTTATCACTTTCTACATGAGGTGCAAGCATGCAACAGGGCAAAGTTCCTGGGCTCTGCTGTCGTGGGGACATGTGAAACCAAATGCTTGAAGTTCACACTCAAGGTGGTGAATCCAGGCAAAAAGGAAAAAGAAAGCTCCAGAAAGCCACTGCTTCCTCAGCTGAATGAGAGGCAGACAGCAGGCTGAAACAGTTTTACACCTGCCCCTAATACTCCCAACCAGTTAAACTAACTAGAAGCAGGGAAAAGACATCAAAGCAGAATGTCACCTTGAACCCCAAATAATCCTTTTAAAGTTATTCCTGCAAGACTCAGCTCCAAAAACTGCTAGGTAAAATGACAGGGTCCATTCATCAGTAGCATTGGCAACATCAGAGCTGTATCACCATACAAACACACCGGGATTTTCTAACAAGCTCAGGAGAGCCAGGAACACAAAGATAATTTGGAACCCTCCTTGCTTTACGGACTGAAGCACATATTTCTTTTTAAGAAATTGTCCCTTGCTCCCTACTCTGCTGTATTGAATCTGTTGCCCATCTTCAGGGCTTTTTGAACATTCAGGCTATGCATGTACAGAGGGGAGAAATTTCCTTTTGCAAGACCCAAAGAAATCAAAAAGTCATGCACGTGGGCACACTCCTATTGACCTCAAGAGAGCTTCACCAGTTTTTATCAGCAAAACATTTGGTCCTTTCTTTTGATTGTATTATGGAGAGCATATATTAAGCACACAACCAACATAACAGAACATACTAATAAGTTTTAAATTAGCAATTACATTAACTTCCTCTTTTAATTAACAGGCTTTAATTACATTCCCAGTTCTAGGAAAGCTGCAGATTTCAGGCTGTAATTATTCTGTCTACTAAAACGTGGATGCATGCAATATAGTAAAGTGTGATATGCGGCTAGGGAAATGCTGTCTCTTTTGAAGTTAAAATTGTGGTTTGCATGTGAAAGAAAGATTTATTATTGGAATGCACAGGATAAATGTCAGAAACAACAAATCTGTTGGTGGGGGGAGTGTTGATTGTTTGCCTCTAGTGTCAGGAACTTCTGGAGTCAATTGTGTATTAACTGTATTTGGTAGTTTGCCCAATGCATGAATCTATATCCACAGATACGTGCCCAATTACAATTCCTACTAAGCTTTGATCAGGAGTTTTCTTACAGGTATTGAAAACTAGGTGCTTCTTATCCAAAAATTGTTCCCACCAATATCACGACCTATGATCTTAGTCAGCATCCATGAGAAATAGAAAAAATTTGATCTAATCTACAAAAGTTGTTTACGTCATGCTGGTTTCTAAGGCTGGAACAAAAAAAGCCACCTTATTCTCTTGGGAAGAGACAGCGTATTGCTCAAGCTTTACCCCAGCATAAACATCAGGCTTCCTAAAGTACTGAAACTGTTTGCAAGCATCAGCCCAAGTTTTCATGCTTATATAATAGCTTGGGCAAATTCACAGTTTTAGTGATAACTTAAAAAAACAACTGCCTAATGCATACAGCTAAATGGAGATGCAACCAGCAGCTAAAATAATTTCATCTTTCTATTTGAACACTGGCAGGACAGAAAAGTGCTAAAGAACTGAGGAAGCTGTTAAATATCACACTTGTGAATTCATTTAGACAAGCTTCCATTCATTCCAGATGACGGATTCCATCCTGTGTCCTTGAGCTATCTTTAACATAGAAGAGTTGTAAACCTAAAGCTTTATGACAGCAAAAGCCTAACCTAAGCCCTAGATTGGCCCATTATTACCAGTTAGTTACCATTAGCATCTGATTTTTATATGGGATGGTAGTTAGGCTAACACAGCTAAGCACAAGCAAAAAATTGTTTTGAAGTGGCCCTTTGGCACCAACATTTCAGAGTTATTTTAGATCCAATTACAATTTTCCTGTAGTTCAAATTAACTGATGACTATGTTAGAGACATGAAAAACCCTTCAGTGCCTGTACCACAGAGTAGGGCCAACATTTCTTTAGTGGATTTGGTTTTTTCCACCAGTTTCACTAGTGAACTTAAAATAGAGGCTGAAGTGATGTTGATTTGAAAGCAAAACAGGATGGAACTTACGTAATAAAATGTGATAGAAGATCAAGAGAACAGCAAACAGCTTAATGGTCAAGTCAGGTATCAGAATGCTGAATCAAACCCTCAACTTCAGGTCCTCAACCATTTACCAGTGCTAGCTGGTTGTTTGTAGGCATTCTCATTCTAAGAAGAAAGGAGAAGCCTGCTGTGATCCTGCATTTCATGCCATGCAATTTGTTTAGCCTGGAAAGAAAGAAGGGTCTGTCCAGAGATAACGCCTTGAAAACTGAAGAGTACAGTGACTCACACAGCTCAGTTGCCCTCTAAAGGCAAGAAAAGCAGCATGTTCAAAATTAGGTGCCTAATATGAGGCATCTGTTCCTAATCTGAATGTTTTGCTTTTCTCTAAAATTAGGTTTCTGAATGTCTGGTTTGAGATTTAGGTACAGACTTAATACTTCAGAACTAACAGATTTGGCAATGTAAGCAATTATTAAATATTAAAAGTAAAACAGATGTCTGGTCACTCCTTCTCTTCTTCATTTGCATTGCAAACACATTGCTTACTCCTACAAATACAGGCCTTGCAGATTAAGGATTTAAGAGCTACACAGGGGATGGCTGTGTTCTGAGAAGACAATATAAAAAATCCCGTTCTGGGTATAAAAGCATGCCCCAACACTTCTGGCTTTGGGATCCCTGCAAACCAGCCACAGGAGAAAGTCAGGAAGGATTGAGAGGTTCTCGAAGCTCTTTGACCACTTATTGTTCAGAGAACTCACCTTAAGTTTCTTCAGAGATCTACAGTGTTTAGGGAGAGGTACATGACAGAAGTTTTGGAAACTGAGCCTAAACGAAGGATGCATTTGCTTTGCTAAACCTTGCAGCACACCATCAGCATAACTGAAGACAGTTGACTTCTGTCACTTGGGGCCAGGTGCGCGTTTGGTCTTGAATTTAGATACTACCAGTATCTTAGGATAGCCTAAGCACTAAACTATTATTATCCCAGAATCTCAGCAACATTTCAGTGTAATACTTCTTTGCAATGATTATAACTAGATTTCATATACAAAAGCTACTATATATATATATAAGAAGTCTTTATGCCTGGTTTCATCCCATCACAGCAAACATCTGAACTCCTCCTCTACTTTCTTTTAAAGTATTATAGATTATGAAGTCTTTTATTGAAAGCACTCAAAAGAATGATGGTTGCATTTAAATTACAGCAATTTCCATGTTTTCCATATTAAAACTCCTTAAATTTCCTAAGAAATGTAGATCTAGTGCCATCATCATATCTGGAAGATATGAGCATATATTCCTTGAGACGTTTCCATAATAGTTCAGCTTAGCCTCATGGACTGACAGATTCCTCTGAGTGATGAGGGTATGAAGAGCCAATTTATAATATGCATTAGTTCTCTCATTGCATCTGTTTATTCTCTGTGTCACTTTCCATTTACAAAATTGCTGCAAGGATATTTCTGCTCTTAAAAAATCATTACCAGTGCCCACAGCCTTGTAGGAGACCCTATTATAAATAGCAACAAAATAAACAAACCATGGTGTGTACAGAATGGAAGACAATATATAAGAAAACAGGTATGTGCTTTCAGCTACCAAATGATTATTAAAAACAAGCATGGGGACAACATCACTTTAAAAATCATGGTTCAAGAGATATCCCTGACAGAATATTTTAACATAAGAGAGTGCCTGAAATAATACAAAATAATTCAGAAGGTTGAATCATCTGGTGCTAGCTGGACATTGCCATCTGTAACCTGACTTCAGATGGTATTTTAAAACAAATCCACTTTCAGGTGTGAGAATCCAAACTGCAAGCCAGAGGGCTGTGGGTTGGTTTTTCCCTTTTTGAGGGTTCACTGATATTTAATAATAATATTCCATGCAGTACACATGTGTTTGTGCACCTGGTATGGCAAAGACGGGTTTACCAAGAGCTGCCACACTAGTATCTCATAGACAAGTACCAGATCCATGCATTTAAAGGGATCTTGCTGCCTAACATTGCTGTCAAAAAATCCTGTGTTATGAAAACATTCTCACGTCCCAGCTGTTCTAAACCAACTGGTTTTCATCAGGCACTTCCAATGGGTTTACCATTTAGAGCCAAGATCACAGAGACTGTCAAAGCACTTCCAACTGATGAGCCCAATTTAGGGTCTGTTTTGAAGGGCCTGCCCTTAGCCAGGATGACCATTTCAAGGAGCTGTGTTTTGAAGAACTAGCCCAGTCTTTCAACAGTTACACAGGAATGCAAAAAAACCCACAATTCCCTACCTATATCTGGGAGGAACCACAAAGCAGATGAGGTGCCACAAAGCACAAAGTATGAATAAATGCACCAAAATTGTAAATGAACTGTAGGGAAATAATTTTTTTTTTTTTTTTTGACAAGCCACAAATAACAGCAGATCTATTTTACCCTGTGGCTCCTGCTGCTGCAAAGCAGTCTGCCTCTGGCTTCCCACAGCCAGAAATACTCTCTAGTCTTCAAACTGCTTATAAGATGCAGTAGAAAATCAACTTAACTGGGCCCAGTGGGTGTTTACAACAGCTGTAAATTCCCTTTTAACATACACAGATACGACGACTTTTACATCCCTTCCCTAAAAAAATGAAGGAAATTGTCCACTGCTGAGAAGATGCTCAGTTTGTTCTTCATCTCTAGTTGCTTCCAGTCCTCACTGTTTCTACTGTAGCAATTTGACTATTCAGACACGTCAGATTCTAGGTCAGAAACTTGGTAACTGTGAAGTTATGCTTGTTCCTACAACAGAAACTTTCAATGCTCTAGGTAAATTGCCATTCACCCTCCAACCCATTTTATGCTTTGTCCTATTCCCTTAGAAAACTACACTAGATTTCCGGGTATGATCTTCCTTTTAAGCTGTTCTTAATCCAGTGCATTTTCTACTATTATTTATATCTGTTTCTCAGTCACTGTAAAACCTTTTTTGATCAGTATTTACTCTGTTATTAAACCTTGCCTTCAGATTTTCAGTTTATAAAATCCAAGTTTGTGTTCATGACTCATTAGTCTCCCATCCTTACTATTTATAACAGTAAATTAGCAGATCTTAAATTATAAAAGAAGAAAGTGGAGCTTACTCTTTCTTAGGCAGACATCCACTTCTTCGGTTTTGACTTTTTTTTTCCTGGTCTGGAGTTGTTTGCTTCTGAAACATCTTCAGTAACTAATTGCTTTACCCCCTCCTCACCAATGAGCGGGAATCTGCATTCCTTCCAGGTTTGTCTTCCCCTTGAGAAAAGACTTATTTTGTCCCCCTCGTAGTGCTCCATTCTGGGTCATGGATAAGAGCAGCAAGGACGTTTCTGACATGTGGTAGTGTGTGTCTTGTTAATTCTGACTGGGCCTAATCTGCTACTGATAGCGCTGGACTAGAAGTTACTGCCCTCAGTGAGGTTTTTCCAGGATCACCCTGGTGTACAGACTTCATTAAGATCTACCTCACACCAAGTGAAATGCCATAAGCTGATGTGGCCACCGTGCAGTCTTGTTCTTACAGTAAGAGGCTAAGTTGCACATTCTGTCAAATCAGGACGTCAGCATCCTACTCTAAAAGCAAGTATGAGCTGGCACATTGCCTTAGCCTGGACTCTTAAGACTGAAAGCACCTTTCACGGTTATGACATTTTGAAAACAGAAAGCCAAACACACAGACAAGCTCCTCACATATGTTGGTGATAATTCAAGACTGTCTTTCTGCCAGAGTTCCTCTTATAGCAGGTTTCTTACTGGAATGCTTCGTTATCTACCATGTGATGCTGATGGGCGTAAGTTATTGGCCAAAACATGGGCCTAAAAATCATAGCATCACAAATGAATACGCCTCGTCAAAGAACAGCAAAGGACTTTCAGGACATCTGGAATTATATGCTATCCAAGAAAGCCAACTGCACATTTCCAAGACAATTACAAACTAAACCACAATTGTCTCAGCCCTGCTCACTGATTGACTTTCTTCCTTTTCGGGGAAGGAGGTCATGGGCATTAAAGGGGATCATGACATGTTTTTATAACCAGCTGCTGACACTGCAGCATGGAATGCTTAGGAAAGTCCAGCTGCTGTTCTCTGCTAATGGTGACCATAAAGCTGGACCCTTTGCTGGCCTCTAAGTAGAAGTTTAAAGGTCTCACAAGG
The DNA here is from genome assembly GCA_018403395.1 of Gorsachius goisagi. Classification (NCBI taxonomy): domain Eukaryota; kingdom Metazoa; phylum Chordata; class Aves; order Pelecaniformes; family Ardeidae; genus Gorsachius; species Gorsachius goisagi. Next base: position 32,682 of record BOSO01014701.1, on the reverse strand, counting down.
CTCCTTCTAAAAGAGGAGCGAATGACCCTGGTGTCTAGACTAACATTAGATTCGTCTATAAAATTCAGGTCATAACGTACAGAGCTGTGTGTGAGATATTGCTGAGCACGTAATGAGCGAGTTAATTGCCTATATAATCACTCCACCATCTAACTAAGTACCCTGAGTTAGTCTGAATGGGAAAAGTACTGTTAAAAAAAACCTTAGGCTAGACTAAACTTTAATTACATGACACCTGCAAACGATACCCTGAGAAACAGCTCAGTAAAACACACACATACACACAGAGTAGAAAAATTTGCTCTGCCTGTGTTGTTAACAGATAAGAGATCAGTTCCTAACCAGTTCACCCTGAAAGATGCAAACAGCTGGAACTTGTCAGATTACATACAGAAAAATCCTCGGGACATTCACCTGTACTCCAAAACCCTGGACCAAGCTTCTGCTTGCCCCTAATGCCAGCAATAATTTCGTACAAGTCCAACTCACAGAACTACTTCGTTATTGATGATAGACTGAGGCAGGGTCTGGATGCGCTGATTGCTACAATGGCACGGATAAGGGCTGGGTGGTAAAAGAATTTTGGTTTTTTAAAGAAGCAATATCAAACTCAGATGTGTTTTGCTGAGACACTGGAGGGCTGGCAAACCAGCTGAACCTGCACTTCTGTTTTATTCATGCTTTTACATCAGATATAGCAGACTGATATAGGAGACAGCTGTGAAGGTTATGACACTTTTTTTTCCTCCTTTATAACAGTTACAGTTGGGCTAAACCAAGTTGGAGCTGCAGCACTAATTGTCTCAGTGAATGCATTTCCTATTAAACTTCAAACATTAAGAATTCATAGGCAGAACCAGAAATAAACTGTGTGTGGGTGTGAAGGTATATGTAATGGTAAAAAGCTAAGCCTGCCTGAAATTGCATTAACTTCAGCTGAATGAGAAGATCCATACTTAGTTTAGAAAACTGTTTTTTTTCAATTTGTTGGCTTACAAGGAAGTTGTTGTTAGCCTGTTTGGCTTTGTCATTACTGTTCTAGCTTTTAATTCAACATGGCTTTATCGCATGCAACATTATGCCATCTCACATCATGTACCTAATAGGATAATGTCAGACAGGATAACATCGCACCATCTGAAAGACATCAGAATCACACTGCATTTGTCATACATTCCTCCTGGACGACTGTAGTGTTCCCTCACGATTTAATCCAGAAGGCTCTCCCTTTGACTTTGACCTGACGTGCTTTTTTGAACAGTTAGTAGATTCAACCACTAGCTCATAAAACAAATCCAGGCCACTGCTTCAGAGGTCTTTTCTAATACTTGTCCGCTGGAAAACAACTAGCAAAGTTGGCAAGGATAGAGGCAATTACCATAAGTTATACTAGTATACTGTGAAGGGACTATGTATATAAAATAGTCCTCAGAGGAAAGCCTGTTTGCATATAACTAGCCCAAATACATCAAAATGACCTCAGGGATGGTCCATACAAAATACATGCCTGTGGGCCAATCGCATAATCCAAATACGCCATAGATACCAATCGACAAACTGAACTATTTCTCTAGGATGCAGATAGCAGCAGGAGCATTAATTTTACTTTTCTGGTGAGGAAAAAACAAAACCAAATTAACAGACTTGCCAAGTTGCCTGTCACAGAAGCAAAATCAAGTTACAGCTCACGATTCCCCAAACCACATCCGAGTTATTCAATCACAGCATGCATGGGGCAGAAGAGACTTTGAACTTCATCCTCCCTTGTATGAGAGCGATCTGCCCTGGAAGAGACAGTTTATATAGCCTGGTTAATAAGGTTTTAGGAATCTCTCCATCAGGAGGTAAATGGCTAAAGATAATAACTAAAGATCCGGATCAACTACAAACATGGAAGATACATGTTTTAGGCGCATAAAAAAATTAAGGCAGAGCCTCCATTGGGAGAATGCAATAGAAAATTCTGCCACTGAATCCAGTTCATACACTAACCCAAATCAGGCGTTGCTAGTTTACTCTGTTGAAGTTTCTCCAACTGTTTATCCTTGGCCTTAAAATCTCTGCTCTGTCTTTCTGAATTATTATTAACAAGTGAGATAGCTTGCAGATATTTTCTCTCTCTGCCTTATGGCAAATAGGCTGTGCTTTTGATAGAAATTGTTCTCCTCTTTCTTACCTTCCAGAAAAAAATACGTCACTCACGCTGATGATTTAAAAAAAAAAAAAATCAAGGATAGATTTAAAATATTTGTAAACTGTGTGGCAGTTAAAAATATTGTCAAAATATTTTGAAGAGTCTAATAAAAATTTTTATTCATAGAATTTTTACAGACTAAATAGAAAAAAGTTTTAAAAAGTTTAGAGAAAAAAAAATCATTCTTTCATAATTCATTTTCCCCAGTTTCTACTTATAGCCTCTCCATATAAATTTAGCACTTTATTTCCATTTTCTTTCCTAGAGGGAAAGAATACAGAGAGGGATTTTTTCATTCTTGACTGTTTTATCCATCATTAAAGAACACGGTAAGCACGTTAACTTTCCAAGCGTACTTACTTCCCTTTGACTCTAATTCAACCTTAGTCATCTCTCAGCACTCCACATGATTTCAGTCAGTCTGAAGAAGGCGATAAGGAAGGCATTGCTCAAGTATCCTTTACAAGGCACCTTTCTGCTCTGAATATACTCTACATATTTCCCTTGGAGTTTATAGCCAATAAAAAATGGGCCTTCAATAGCTGCAAAAGAGAACTAGATCACGACAATCACATTCATTTTTATTCACTACCAAACAGACCTGAATTCAGGCTTGGAAACAACTGTTTAATTCTCTTGACTTAATGAGATTCAGTCTCGATTGAGCAAAGTAATTAAAAGAATACTTTTAAAGTACCTAAAATGTTTTACTGGAATTATTCTTATACATAATGATGCCCTTCCCCTGCCTATTTTATGATCTAAAGGATGTCAAAACAGCCAGAGATTATAAACACCAACAATTTAAAACATCAGAAGCACAGACACTACCTCACTGGTGTTCAGCTCTCCAGTTAAAAATATTTTTACAGCAGCTGACAAAGTTGACAGTGATGTGAAGCAAATGAACAAGAACAACAAAAACATTACTGAAAAATCCAGTCACTAACTAGCCAAGCGCCCAGTATCTCCTCTCTTCCATGCAGGGAATTCCACTTGGCTCTTCCAGCAGTACATTGCAAAGTTCACGGATCTTGCCTGTAGCTGTGAACTTCTCATCTGGTAAAGCGTCCAATTCACCCTGTCGTTTATGCCCTGCGTCGTGGGAGACATAGGGTCTCTCCCACCTCTATTGCTTCTGCTGCACTAAGGGACATAAGTGTTTTTATTATATCATAAACCACTGTCTGAATCTAATGATCTAATCTTACACTTCATACAGTTTTCTTTCAGATTTGGCATCCCAGTGAGGAGCGTTGAGCTCCCGTGGATTTTATCTTGCTTCAGCTGCATGAGCGGAGCCCCACATTTCTTCAGGAGTGCTTGAATTGTTTTGATTGCAATTCTCCTTTAACGAATAACATGTAACAAAACCTACAAATCTCAGCACCCGCTGGTTCAGAGTCATGCTAGCATCACTGGGAAAACCTCCCAGCATCATCTCATAAAACGGTTCCCTGTCACACTCAGTAGCTGTTGGCAGGGAGCCGACCGTAACTCTCATTCCTCAGTTTCTACTCAAAATTAATTATTACCATACTACTTCCCTCCAGTACTCAGGGCAGATGCCACTGAACGGAAGTTCACAACAAGTTCCCGCTTATCCTGCACCATCGCAGTGTTTACAGAAAGGTACAAACTGGCAGAGTCTCCTGCCTCGCACAGTCTCTTCACCAGCTACACCAGTTGCTTGTTCCAGGGAAGCTTCGATGCGATGGAATGAGCAGGCACAACTAGACTCTGGATGTACTTTTGTCTTTAATTTTTCATAACAGTTCTGAAACATCATTTTTATTACAAAGGGAGCATACCAGAAAATGTATTCTGCATCTATTCAATCAAAACATTTAGAAACAATTAGTCCTTGATAAAAAGGGGGTGATAAAAATAACACCACGCAGGAAGCGTGGCTATGCAACCCTCACTTGCTCGGGGAGCTTAATGGCTCCCAGCCTTCAGTCACATATATGACATCAAGGCTCAGATAGTACAATATGTGCCATCACTGACATGCTATTAAATGACTTAAATGCCATTTCTTACTTCAGGAGCAAAACTCGGCAGAAAAAAATGCAATCTATCAATATTATAAATTAAATGCGTAATGCTTGCTTGCGTGTACTTATACCTGCTTGCCGTCCTGAACTTTGAAGCCGGCCTGGTTAAAATCTACTTAGCATGCTTTCCTCCTCCCTTTCCACCCACCTTGTGTTTAATCCCATTCTGTCAGTACAGCGGAAAGATGAGGCTTGAATCATTAAAGAAACCTCAGTGGGAAGGGCAATCACAAAGCTGCGCTGTCTCCATTCCTTCCTTCCCTGCTTTCTCCTGCAAGCAAAAGGAAAAATATCCCCCCACCGCTAACTTTCCTTTGAGTCTTCTCCTGGCTAAAATCTGCCTCCTGTGAAAAGGTCTCACTGCAGCCCTACGTCCTCTGCTGTTCCTGGGGTCCTGTCTCCTCTCTTGCCAGAGCCAGGCCTAGGAGTCTCTGTGTAATCTCACTGGCAAGGTTCTCCAGGTGACACGTAGGAGAGCTCTGGGGCTCAAGGAAAGAGCAGAGTTGAAAAAACCTTGCATGAACAGTGACAAAACTCAACATACAAGTTCTTGGCTCTCTACCATCCCCATGCTGTTGTTTACTTCAGTGCAAAGGGAGTATAATACACAGAGAAATCCAAATGCATTTGCTACCTCACATCGCTAGTGGTAGATATATATCTCCCTCAAAGGTGGGAAGCAAACAGTAGCCAGCCCATATTTCCCTTCCCCACAGGTTTTTTTTTTTCACAGCTAGAGCTTGAAGAGAGTCTTGAGAGATCTGCAGCTAAGGGAAGATGCCTTTAATACTCTGACCTTTCACACAAGCTGAAGAGCTACCCCTCAGATATTTACCTAAAATTCAGATACTGGTAAATCCCAGTGATCAGCAGCAGACTCAGAATTTCTTCTATTTACCGACATGACCATAGAAAACAGATGGTTTGAACTGATAACTAGTTCACTCCTGAAATGCAATCAAAATGTGGGGTCTTTTTGCATTCAAGACTGTTATTCACTGGTATTGATACTGTCTGTAATATCACTACAATCATTCTTTGGAATTACAGCTGATGGAGTTCTGCACTCTCACAATGTGAATTTGAGGGATAATTTAGTAGTGACTGCTGTACTGTAAACTAGTTTGTGTTTCACCATGGAGCCACAGATCCACCAGGTGAAGCTGAAAACCAGTTGCAATGCAGGCATATTCGGAAAGCCCTACTATAACTGATTAAGTAGAAACAGTTGGATTCATTAAGTCTTAATACCAACATAAAGATTAATTTACCCACCTGAATGCTTAACCAGCTCTGAAGTGCACACAAGGATGGGTACATTATCTTTTCCAATGCTTATGGGTTTCAAATTAGAAGGTGGTGGTGCTACCAGCTCTGTTCTGACAGCATCGCCTTGCTGCAATGGCCAGCACAGTACTCACACTGCCTAATAGGTTTCATCTTGAGAACAGCAATTGTAACAGCACTTTGTCTTCCATCTTCACTCAGTGACACTTCCATAAATCTATTCATATTCCTTTCTCTCCTAGTCTGCTTTCTAACTTTCAAATGCCTTTTTCCCTACTTATTTCACAAGGTCAAAGCAAAGACTCTTAACGTGCGTTGCTGATATCTGCCTCTGTTTACTCCAAACAGCAACAGTACGAGACTTTTACTTGTCCATTTCTATATTGGGCCATTCTTTTGATATCCATAGTGCAAATAACAGATGGATCAGTTCTAAGAGCAGCCTACATACTGAACTGAACGTTGGGGGAAGGAAGCAGAAACAACTCTGTATATAGTAGGGCGACAAGAATTGGTCACAATGGAAACAAGCCACTTCAGAAGTCAAGTCAGCACTAGGAATAACTAATAGAGTGAGAAACAACCACACTGTGTTTCAAAGAGATAAGCGGCAGAACACCACAACACTGCCTATTCCCACGCAGCGTCTCATCTAAACCATGCCCAAACCCCACACCTGTGGAAGTCAGAGCTAGGTTTAGGAGTTCTCTGCAAACTGCAAGTGCTTCCTTTTGCCATATGACCATCAGCCCCTGAACTCGCCTTGCTCCAGAGGGACAGGATACCCATCAATTTAACCAGACAAAAGGCAGTATTCAAGGGATGGAAAGCACAGGTCAACAGAGGACTGCAAATGGCAATTAAATTAGATGGAGATTAGCTAACTGAAAAGTGTTGGGAAGAGGCAACACTCATGGGAAAGTGGGAGGGAGGCAATGAAAGAAGGCCACATTTGGAATCAAGGTGAGATAAATAAGGGGTGGGGGGATACTCGGCGCAAACAGCACACCGGCACTGGGAAGGAGCAATACTGAAGAAATATTCCCAGCTCTGCAAGATCCTAGCTTTGACTTCACCTGCAGTGTCTCCCAGCCACTGCGGAAAGGGGACGACAGTGTCCTGCTGCGGGTGTTTCTAGCGCTTGCTTGGGGTGAGGGGGGCTTGAGAGGAACAAGTAGTAGGGGAAGGAGAGGAAAACATATATAAAAAATATACAGCAATACACAATGTGGCAATTGCTTCAACCAAAGGTAACAGAAGATATGAAAGACTATTTATTTTTTTAAATAATAAGGAACATAATTGCAAGAAAAGCATAACAAGCTTCCCATTTCCTTGGCCATTATTTTTTGCACGTGTGTATTTTTTTAATGTAACCTCAGCTGCAAAAAGTCATATCCCGTTGTTAATTTACAGAAACTAAGCAGAGGCTCTGTAACAGAGGTTAATCTGGGTTTAAAATAAATGAAGTGCTACATAATCACATACCGCTGATTAAGCTGATTACAAAGCAGTGTCTGGGACAAAGCCTAATTTTTTCTGACAAATTTTTCATGGCTGGAGACAGCCTTTTATGAACTGGGATTATGCCTGTTCTGAGATCTGTCATCCAGGTCTCCGGTGTCGGTAGGTTCCTGTGACACACGCGAGGCACAAGGACAAGCTCTCCTGACTAATTCCAGCAACTCTGTACTGCGGCTACCTGCCCTAGAGACGGCTCAGGCCCAAGGGACTGTGCCTGCCTTTGCCACTGGAGGCTATGAGCTCAAACTCCATTGGAATCGGTGGGGATTAAGGAATTTATTTTCTTTTCTCTTTCACCAGGCTTTGCATAGGACTTTGCGTGTTGCTCTGCTAATTGGAAAAAATGTGTGAATCAAAGCATTTTGCACACATGCTGGCTGATTAAGAATAATTAACCTAAATGTCACAGAAACAAAACTAAACAGGAAAGAATAAAGAGAGATGATCACAGTTTATACATCTATTGTTGCAAAAGGTGAAAGGCAATGAATCAGCTGTAAGAGAGGTTTGCTGTACCCATTTCACCTGTTTCCTGCCATTTAACATAGATTAGTGTTACGCTAAAATCAAACACGTTAACCCTAATCAAATCCTCTGAAATAGTGAGGTAAAGCTGAATTCTCCATGTAGAAAGTTCTGGTTCGCCCTCGTGTTCACCATTTCAGCCCAAATTGAAACTTAAATCATGTGGTCAAACCTGTGTTGTTGTTTTCCTGAGATATCCCATCCTTCTTCAGAGAACTAAATGGGCACTTACTCAGCTTCCAGCATGTGCATGAGGACCTTATTTATTGTTAAAAATGGTACATCTCTAACACAAGGATTCTGCCCAACCTCTAGCCCAAGCATTGAAATGTAAAAACTACCGTCATATTTTGCTTTTTAACCTGAGAAAACCCACACAATTTCCGATGCTTGTTCAAGGAGCGGAGCATGGAGCTGTTCTGTCTAAAATTAAATTCACAGAAGTTTAGCACAAACTTTGTTTAAGAGGAAAAGAGGCTGAATAACTACAGTGAGGCAGAGAAGCTCGAAGTATTCAGTGACTTTTTTGCATTAATGGTAGAGTCTGACACCTTTCCAGTGTGGTGTAATAGACACTGAAACAGGCTCACACACAGATCCGTGCGATCTGCAAAGATGGGGAATCGGCGAGGAAGGCAGAAGGTTTTGCAAGGCAAGGCTGTACTGCTCACATCAGGACTAAAAATATTTTATTAACAGCATTTTTATAGCAGACTAAACCGTAAACCACAGAACTGCAGTCACTATTATCCCAGAAGATGAAGCAAGAACAATTACCCTTATCCCTTGTAAAATGTATTTAGACTACTAAATCCCCTTTGTTAATTCAACTAATTATTTAACCCATGAGAAACATTTTCTTCTATTCCTGCAGTACATAAGTCTTTCCTGTTTTAATCACTATGGTCCCTGATACCAAAAATAATGCAATTTCAGTTTTACTGCCAAAAAAAGTCTCACATTAGAAAAAATAAACAAAAAAACCCAGAGCTTACTGGTAAGGATGAAGAGACATTTGACAGAGTAGAACTCACAAATTAGCTAATCTCTCTTCTTCTTGGACTCAGACCTCTTTTATAGGATAACGCGGTCATACTACAAAACCATAACATTGACTGCAACGTTGAGATTCACGTAGAGTTGTGAGTCATGGCTGAGAAGCTCTAAGAGCACTATTAAAATATCTACCTTCACATAGTGCAGAGCTCATTTTTAGTAAAGACATTCAGTAACTACAATAACAGACATTTCATTAAAATAATAATCCTACCCAAATATAAGGATGTTTAAATGAGTGAAATTTCTGTGGACCAAGGCATGTACATGCACAGATATTTTATCCGTACTCAATTCCGACAGGAGGAAAGAGAAAGCTGTAACTCAATAAGGCAGTAGTCAGTACCACTGAATACTGTGAGAATTAGTGAAAAGAAATTCCCTACGTGCCTTCTGCACTCCATATATCTCAGTTGTATTCCCTCTTCAAGTCATAAGGGTGGGCCTAATTAGATCTGTACATGGAAATCATTCCCTGCCTCTCACCATCCTTGCTGCCCTTCTCTGTATTTGCTTCCCTTGTGTCCTTTTTCAAGGAGTGACCAGAACTGTACATTGTATTCAGTGTGCAAGCACAGCCTAGATTTATAGAGGGCATAAAGATGTTTTCTATTTTGTTCTCCTTTTTTTCCCCTAATAATTTTTATGAGGCTATTTGCCTTTTCAGTGTGGCTGAGCACACAGATGATATTTGCAGTGAACTACTCTCAGTGACCTTAAAGAACTCCATTCTGAATGGCAACAGCTAGTATAGAACTTATTACGGTATATGCATTAGAAGTTATTTTTCCTGGGATCATTATTTTGCATTTATCAACACTGAATTTCACCTGCCATTTTATCATCTAGTCATTCAGTATTGAAAAACAGTTCTGCAACTCTTCCTAAGCAGCTTTACGTTGGACTATCCTGACCTTTGTTTTTTTCAATTGTAAATATTTTTGCTTTGCTCCTCAACCTCATTTTTAGCTCAGTTATAAATGCATTGAACAACATAGTTCCCAAAACATCCCATATTCTCATGGGACCCTTCTAGTAAATTCACCCCTTTGTTAAAATGAACATTTATCACTGTGTTTTTGGTTGTGATGGGGTTGTTTTTGGTTTTGGTTTTTTTTTTTTTTTTTTTTTTTTAAGAGACAAGCCTACAAGACCAGTAATTAAAGGTGAAAAAAATTCACCTTGCCTGGGGTTAACATTACTGCATTACTATCTTGTTATGTAGGTAACACCCGATTGGTAGTAACTTAGTACAGAACATTCCTGGGAATCGGAATTAAGCTGACCAGCTACAAGTTTACCTGAGTCCCTTTAAACAAATAGATATCACGTTTTCTTTGGGAATTCATGTGAATTCTCAAAAATAATCCCTAAAAGTTTAGAGATTGGCACATTAAGTGCCTCAGGGTGAGCTGCTTGGTGCTGTCCCTGCTGACTTAAACATTACCATTCTTTACTATTTCATATATTGACCTGCACTTTTATCTCCTCATTAACCTCATTGTCATTAAATATACAAGCAATATACATTGTGATGATTTAGATGAAAACAGCATTGACTGTCTTTTTGTCACTAGTTCTTTTTAGAGTACTTACTTGGACTTATATTTGCCTTTGTTTTCAATCCTACTTTAAGTATATTGATATAATCCCTTTTTATTTTTGTTTGGTTGGGTGTTTTTTTAAGTTCTCTTTAGTCTTGGCCTTTCTGACTTTCTCCCAGCCAGCTTTTGCCACTCCTGCCACTAGTTAAGTATTCTTGCTTTCACTGTTGCATGACTCCAATCCAGCTTGCACATTTAGGGCACATCTCCGTGGCCACATGCATGCGCTGACTGCCTAGGCTAGTTCTCCCCGTGCACCCCAGGCAGGCTGAACACAAGCCAGCATTAGCATTAGTTTGACACACGTACTTCACTCCAGATAGCAGAATTGCTTGATTTCCAGGTTGGAGCTGACTTACTCTTTTCCCGGTTCAGAGCATGAGCAGAAAACTGACCTACAAAGAGCATCTGACCATGTCAACATTTCCTCTGAAAAGCATCTGGTACAGTCATATTGGTCTCTTACAGTAGTCTCCTCTTTGCACTGGGATAATTTTTCGCAATGTTTCCTTTTTTGTTTGTTTGTTTTTAGTACAAACAGTATACTTTAAATATTAAAAAAAAAATCTGCATGAAAGATGGAAAGGGTATTGCTTTGAGTTTAAAATAGAAATGTGGAAATATGACTGGGACAGGGGAAGAAGCTGGGGACCCTCTTCCGCACTACTGTTCTGACACTTCATTAGTTTTTCACTTTATATCATGCTCATCCTTCCAAAGTGTTGACTGCAAATCTTATTGTGAGGACCTGAGAACTTTCACTTTAAATAGAACAAAGTGGTAAACCTGTTTTTGAAATGGCATGGAGACACTAAGAATGCTTTTCCTCAATTGCTCTGAGGCTGATGGGAGATGTGTGACCTGCTTTGGTATTAACAAATGATCCCTGCAATGGAAAAGTTTTACAGGGATACCATATGCGAGTTCATTAGTTATATATTTTAAAAAAATAATCATACTTTACTATATGCAGCGGTAAAACCTTTTTTTTTTTTTCCCAAGGAAAACAGATTGCAAACTCAATCTCAATTAATTCCGTTCTGTCAGACATTTGCCCATTTTTGGTATTTCATTCCAGGTCATGCTGATGCAAAATTCAGACATGCCAACTGTCCTGCATGAGAGCTGTCAGACAGATTAGCACTCCTGCACCAGAGCTACTACTTTGTCAGGACTGGGAACCAGTGTGTTGAAAATGAAGCCTCAGCTGATGTGCCTATGGGAAGACAGCAACTGGCAGTGTATGGGGTTTGATCCTATTGAGTCTCGGTGTCTAAGACTGTGGTGGCCAGGTTACGCTCCCACTCTTCTTTAAAAGGAGAACTAAAATCTGTTAGCAGCATAACTCTTCTGAATTCTTTCCCGAGACCACCATTTATCCCGCTCCTCTATTAAATAACCGTCCTATGCATCTCTTTTTTTTCTTCCTTCTAATACTTACAAAGTCTCTTTTTGCTTGTTTAGTTGAAACTGATTTTGATCCTTTCTTTTTCCAAATTCTCCCTCCCTCTGAATTTAGACTGTTCTTTATAGCAGCCTTAGTTACGCACTGTTGTTTCACTTACTGCTTTTGAAATGTCTCTATGCTCATATGCCAACACACTGTCAATGCTTCCTCTTATCTGAGCAGACATTGCCCCACCTTTTATGTATGTCACAGGACGCTCGCCAGAAATTCCTGTGTTATGTCCTGCTTGATCCAGAGCAATTCATACTTTGCAGCTCTACCATAAAAAGTAAGATCTTCTTAAAGCTCTTTAAATCTTTCTCGAGACTACTATTTTTTTCAGGGCTGTTATTCTATAAGCAAGATGAGGAAGAAGCCACAGTTCATAATTCTGAGCACTCTCAGCTTCTTTCCTCATGCTGGGTTACATTTCAGTAGACTGACGAATTCAGATTGCCGAGGAACTGCGACCCTTGTTTATTCCACTCCAAATCTGACAAAAAAAAAATAATGAAAATCCAGAGGATGCGCTTACAACTGGCCGGTTATTTTTCATTGTTTATCAGAGTGTGTAGATACGACGACACAACACAAAATCAAGGTCTGTTGCTTTGAGACACTCACTATCTGGCGGTCTTGTCACAGCATACCACTAATCTCTCCTGTAGAATTCAGAGAGCAAAACAAACCCGTTTTCCTAACAGTAATTGTATTCCAGTCCAAAAATCTATTCTTAAACCATTAGTGTTTTGGAGCACAGAAGCAGAATATCTAAGCAGAAATGGAAACTATAACTAATAAACAATCAAATTACGCTACCAACTGTATCTGTTCGCAAGCATTACCTGCCTTAAACATTTCTTTGAGAAAACATTCCCCCAAAAATATCAAGAATGCCATTTTACAGCAGGAAGTATGCAACGTTCCTGGATTAATAACGCTTTCTAGCACAGCTACTTGAATTTAGTGTTTTTTCTGTTCAGACCATTGTTTCCATTTTGCTTAATGTAGGTATGCTGTTACTATAAGTTGTAAATAGCCTTTTAAGATGCTAGCACTGCTGCTGTTATGAAGTCTAAAAGGTTCCAGCATCAGATGAAATTTCCCAGGATAATCTCCTAGGCTATTTGAATTTGCTTTACATGGATTGCATTTTAAATCTCATTTGATAGCAAATGTTTTAGAGAGGGGGGGGAAAAAAAAAAAAAAAAAAAGAGTGCCTTCTGGCTTAATCACAAACCATAACAAGTTAAGTGTGCATAATAAGATTTGTCCACTTATCCAACGTGAATAGCTGGAAAGAATTGTTTAGTTATGCGCCGGCAGCTTTAGAAGTGATAGAGAAATCAAAAGGAAAAAATTACAGAAAATCATCCACACTCTTAATGCACACCAGTTACTGTGAAAGTAACATTTATTAGAGTTTTCTCCCAGCGCCACGGTATTTTGGTAGACTACTGCTATCCTGTTTAAGGAGTCCCAATTTCCACCTGTGCACACGTGTAACACTTGCTCTGGTTAGAGAGCTTCTTGCTTTAAACACAAGAAAAAAAACACAACTAAGAGTTCAGCACGTACGACTGAAATTTTCAGAAACTGTGTTCTATATTACCTGGAGATTTGTCTCTGGCAGCCTGTGAATCGGTTGCAAGAAGGTATTATGCTAAAAGCTCAAACAGTCACGTACCTCTCCCCATTAGGCTCTCTGGTCTGCTCTTAGCAGTCACACGCAAGGGTAGGAAGCAATAAAAGTATGATACGGTTTGTGTGGCAAATAAGAACTGGATATCCTACGGCGTTAACTGCAGCAGCAAGGGAAATGCAAGGCACATAAATGAAGGTATAGCACGCATGCAAAAGAGGACAGGTCCTTGGAGATCTCCCTAGGGTGATATTTTCAGACACCATGCTACCCTGGTCCTAGCAGGCCACATGCAGACGAACAAGAAAAACAACCGTTCTGGTTTTAGCAGTAAAGGATGCTCACCCTTCCTGCAGTAGGCATGCTGTGGCTTCCTGCAACAGTTTTAGTATGATTGATCAGAAACAAATGTAGTACAGCTTTTAAGTGCTGACCCCTCTTTAACCTCAATCTAAACTGAGTATTATTTCCAAATGAAACCGAACATAATGATGGAAAAACTTTTATTAAAGATTAACAAGGCAACCATAAAAATGTTAGATGTGACTAAGGATGCTGCGTCCTTATGTGGATCTAGCTGTCTTTTCAGACAGCCTACAGAAAGAGAAAGCATCAGTTGCCTTACTGCCATGAGGAGTTATGCAGATACTCTGATCAGATACTGCTTTGACAAATACCTGAAAAATGCTGACACAGTTTGACAAAATGCCTCTGCCAGAAGTACTCACCATTTACATAACTAATGTATCTCATTTTTCTGTTCACAAATTAATCACAAGCAAACAGCGTTGTTAACAAATTTGACACCCAGAGTTAGTCTGCTAATGCTCAATGCAGACATAAAAATTTGCAGAACCAATCCACTGCAACTAATATGTCAAACAACCACTATTCATGCTGTTTGTAACCCATTTTTCAGACTGATCACCTCAGCAGTGTTATTGCTTCTGGTTCCTAACTGGCTGGCTGTGGTTCTCTAAACAGAAAGAGAGCGCAAACGACACTGCAGCCATTTCATTCCTTCTTCAGGCACTCTCACAAGCACCTATTCTCACAGTTTTTAAAGACCTTCAGCTGCTGTGAGCATTCTTCTACACTTGGAAATTATGTATTTCTCTTCCTGGATAATGAGTGGAAAAAAACATGAACAAAGCTGAATTGAATTTTCTGGTATCATGCCAATAAATGCCTGACAACATTTGATTGAAGAAGTCATCCAGTGCTATGTGCTGTGTAGATTCCCAGCTCACTCCTGAAACTAAAAAATTTAAAGAAAAGCCTTAACTCTACCTCTGATGAAAATATGAGAGTCTTGAAGGGAAACAGATCTTTTCCAAATTCATGCTAAGCAGAAAGTCACCACATGGAAGAGTTACAATACCTCTGAAACTGCACAAAGACCCAAACAAGCCTGTATAACAAGACCTGCATTACTCCAAAGCCCTGAACACAGAAGAACACCACTCCCTGCCCTCCCATTGCCTTTTTGGTTCCAACACTGATCCGCACAGGTACCCAGCGATGCAGCAGACTGGGAGAGGGTTTACTCCCGTCCCACCATCAGGTGTCCTCCTTTCCAGGCAGGTCCTTGTTCACCACAACAGCCTCAGTAGTAAGTGCTGGATTTCCCATGTGTATATTTGTGTCAAATACCATTAGCTAATCTCATTCTCTTCATTTCAGTATCAAGAGTCAAAACCAGCCCAGATGCAATGCACCACAGTTTGTTGAGTGGTCCTGAGAGGCCATCTCACTGGATAAAGCGAATAGCACATTCTGGAGACATGGATTCAACAGCAGGTTTTAGTTCAATGCAGCACAGTACTAGATGATGATTTCCAAATGCATTCACATTTTTCTATCCTGTTTTTTGCAAACACAGCTCAGAATAATTACATAGCCTTTATCTCAGACTAGAATTCTTTCGCCCACTAAGGCTGTTCTTTCATGAAGAACTGTCTCTATGGGCCAAGGCTATCCTAAAAAAACCCTGACAAAATAAAGCACTACTTCTGGCAATTTTGGTACGATGTCAGCAGAATAAGGAAGAAATGAACACATATGAGAAGGAAGGAACATGTTCCTGATGTAAGAACTTTAGTTCCCCCAAGTCAGGAATGGGAGAAAGAACACACACCCCCTATTCACAGGGCTGACCTAAAATCAACACAGTGGACTTTGCTCCTTTGAAATTCATCAGGTTACTTGAGAATTAAATTTCCTAATGTAGACAAATACAGTTATTTAATTTGAATGCTTCCAACAATCAAAATTCTGAGCCGCCAGAACTGTTTTAGTTTATACCAACCAAAATCTATTCTGAATTTACAGATCAAGGGTGTTTGAGTATAGCTGATACCACCAGCTCTGGCAAAGCACCCAACTGCAGGACAGGTATTTCTATTCAAATGAAATCACAGAATTGTGAACAATGTTTCTCATATACCTCTATAAGGACCTCTACACCAAAGGGGAACTAAAACCAGAAACAAAACACCAGTCACATTTACATATCACAAAAAAAATAAAAAATAACCACCCTTACATGTGGTTTCACTACATACAGTCTGAATTCTTTGCAATATAGTTCTGACACTGGGCAGTCAGTATGAAATTAAGTTACCAAAATGAATCAGAAGTGAACACCTGTGCTTTACCTCATATCTCAATTCTTACTCTGACATAGTACTTGTGACCTTTCTGTTATGTTGTGCTTGTGCATATCTAGGTGTGACAGAAAGGATGAATAATAAAAAATATTATTCAGTGGAGTAAAATTAGTGTCCTCTTACACCAGGAAAGGTAAGGGATAATAGCAGTTATAATTGATTCCCTGCTTAGGAAATGCAGTGGTGCATATAATGTACCACTAGCAGCTTATAGTAAAACATCGTATTTTGTATCAAGATAAAGGCAATGTACTAATGACTATGACTAAATCTTGACAGCCAAATGATCTCTTCTCCTTGTAACAGTCTGTGGTGTAATGAGTAATCAGAACAGCAGAGCAGTAATTATGTACATTCACTTACACTAAAAGCATTTCTGATGGACTGAAGTGTACTGAAGTAGAAACAAATATGCAATATAATTATTTTCCTTACATTTACATTGGACATGCAATTCCCATGTTTCCTTTCTGGTTTTTAAAATTAAACCAAGAAAGAAACAGAAGTCTTAAAAAGCTTTTATTTTCCATTAACTTAAGGTGTTCTTTCCTGCTTTTAATTAACATTTACTTTGCTTGAGCGAAGACAGGCATTACATAATATATCTCTCATGTATTTTTAGGGCAAGCCAGGGAAGTGTGGAGAATGATGCAGACTTTCATATGATCAAGATCCGATGTGAAGGAGCAACCAAGTGCCAGTACATGACTCCTACCTAGCAGTGGCCAAAGGTTTTTGATTAAGCTAAACAAGACAAAGTGTGAGAAACCTTCATGTCATTTTACCATCTTCTCTCAAAACTTGTGGGAGGAGGAAAAGGAAAAAAAAAAAATCAAAGGTGGAAAAGGAAATTGGACATTTATTCAAGCTGATAATGTTCCAAAGCTCCAATGAATAAAGTAATGGGCAGAAAAAAGATTCTTGAAGCATAGATAAATGTTCAGCCTCCAGAATGATTGATCTTTCCAGATCAATAAGTACTTCTAATGCTATTGATGTGCTGGTCTATTTATGACCATAAATCCAGTTTTAAAGTCTGTTAAATTAATGCAAAAAGATAGTGCTTCAGTGTGAAATAAGATGATATTTTACATACACAGATAAATCTAAACCATGTCCAAAAATAATGCAAGAGAAGGTGGTTTATAAGTTCTTTGCACTCCCGATGGGAATGTTGGTTTTATATATGTATATATTTTTACCAATGTGACAAATTTCAAAAGCCTACCTGAGCATTCCAATCTGCACTTGCTATCAGCAACCTGGTGATCTTGATTAAAAAAATGCATACCATATTCATATAGAAAATTTACAAAGGTACAGTAGTCCTGGATACTACAGTTTCTAAATTCCAAGCCTCAAACACCATAGCAGAACTCAGAACAGTGTGTAAGCTGAGTGGAAGCATAACGTCCTCTATGGTCTTAACTTCCTCTGCTTTCCTCTTTCTGCAGTGTGCTACTCTCACATGATTAATAAAAGTAAGCTCTGTAATGGTTTGGGCAGACCCTCTGGTTTCATTCCAAAACCCAGTCTGTGCTGCACAGTTTTCCCAAATATCATGACATTACATCACTTGGTTCTCTATTTCCATGCAGCGCTCACCCCTTCAAGAAGAGTCACTGTCCTTCGTAATTATTTAACTGCCTTGCTACTTATCTCACCTCACAGACACTGCTGCTTTTCCCTGAGCATTGCAAGATTTGGGAAGGTATGACTTTTCCCTTGGAATAAAGAGCATAATTTTTTTTTTTTTTTAATTTCAGCATACACTTTTCTCCACTTATTTCTGGTCTCCCACTACCTGAGTGAAGTGTTCATAAAAATCAAATCCCAGTCTGCTAATTTTCATCATGAGTGCATAGACTGTGCACAGAAAGAGACAAAAGTTATTAGTGGTGTACATTTCAGTGTCTGTAATGTTTTAATATAATGAGACCTTATATGTCTGTGTGTGTATATATATATAAATCCTGTAATGCCAACGTGCTTCTGTCTGTCGTCGTCTTCCCTTCTGTCCTACAGAATTGCATCTATATATTTGTTTTACAGAAGTGATAAAAATATATTTTGCAACAAGGAAGAGCTGCATGTCTACCAACTCTGTGATACGTGATACGCTTTATACAGTTCCAGATTTTTTTCTTCATATTTGAAAATTTCATGTCTGTTATGGAGGTTAAAAATGATGGCAAAAAGGGTAAAGATGAAAGCTTGATCTCTAGCTTTCCATGGAAGAGGAGCTGTAAGAGGATTATCCATCAAACAGTAAGATTCAAGTTCCAATGGGAAAACTCTTACTGGAGAGTAAAGAATGCCTCTTTCTGTGCATATTCTTCAAAATATTAAAGTTTTGGCAATTTCATCAAAATTTTGCTCCTTTAACTAACCTAGAAAAGAAAAAGTTTTGTTTGGGTTTTTTTCATTTTGTTTTTAAGTAGGTGCAGTCTATTTATACATAAAATTTTCCAGCACAGTGCTATCACACTGTATAATTAAACAGTTGTACTGATCAAAAAATAGGAACACACATGAATTAAGCAAGTTTCGCCAAAGCCAAACCACAAGTTTTATTGTTTTAAAAAGTTCAGATTGCCTTACTCTGAACTCCTCCAATACACTTCAGTATTTTCCTTTGGGACATTGTTTAAAAAAAAAATAAATTGAGATATTCAAGCACATTTCTGCATGTTTCTATAGAACATAAAATGCTAATTAAGATATAACTAAAGGACTACTTTGCTGATCTGATGAAATGAACCATCCACAGAATTAATTAGGACCGCTTTACTGATTTTTCCTCCATCAGATAAAAATTATTTGACCCAAACGATTTTTTACCTGCCAATTAAAACCATTTCCTATATTTAGATTTCACTGCTATTAAAGTGAACAGGATTCATAGTATTTTCTTTCAATATGATTAAGCCATTTTTAATCTTTTCAGAGGAACACAATAATTTGCAAGCATTAGAAAGGGAAATGGAAGCTGAGAGATAATGACAAGAAGGAGAGGCAAAGAGAAAAAGTACCGTGAACCATCTGGCACAAAGATCTAAAGCAGATTTGATAGTAATTAATGCTATATCTATAAACTATTTAACTTCCCATCCTGGCAAGTTGCCTAACTAATTTGTTCTGGTCTCTATGTACATACTTATCAAGTTGTTTACTATTTCTTCTGTGCTCCAAAATTAATAATCTGTGTTCCAAGAGAGATGGTTTTGGAAGGAAATACAGAGGCTCTTTACGCTACTGCAAACAGCGTAGGACTCAGGAGTACTTCCCAGCTTTGGGATCTTGTCTACCTGATGCCCAGGACATCTCATTTCCATTGGAAAACTTGGACACGTGAGCAAAGACAGACTAGTACCATACTCCAGAAGGCCTCCAGTCAAGATGATCAGAGGAGCAAGGCAAAGAGTACTCCATGAACTGTATCTGACCACAGCACAAGCATAACCTTACTTCACCAAATCTCTGAAGGTCAGGGTCCTTCCAAGGCTCTTAGAAAGGCAAAACAGTCTGGGATAGAAGATAAAAGAGGGTCTTAAGAGTCATTGGAGTCTGCCTAGTTTTTATTTCATGAACAGAGCCAAAAGGCAGAGAAGGAAGAATTTGCAGCTGTCATTCTCTCTACTGTTTGTCTTAGGGAGGACTTTTTCAGCTCTTCTAATAAAGCTGAGGCAGATCAGTCAGGGAGGAGAGGAAAAAAAAAAAAAAATCACCTCACAAAAAGCCAACAGATCATCAATCTAACCAGCTACCCTAATCAGCATGTCCCTTCTTTTAATTCTGCAGGAGAGCACTTAATAGCACTCCTACAAAGTTTTCCTGATGTCCTTCAGTTATCATCCTTCTTTCTTTTGATTCAGTGTATCTTGCATTAATTAGTTATATTAATTAAAAAGTGTTTCAAAAACTGATGCTGAGCTTGATCAATCAGCATTTTCCACTCAGTATTTCCTAACTACATCTACGTTCAACATGGGAATTTTCTAGATTGTTGTTTTTATCATTTAAATGAGACCCCGATCGTAATCACAATGCACATATATAACAATTAGTAGATTGCAGAATGTCATGGACAGAAATTTTAAAAAGTGACTGATAAAGACGACTGATTCTCCTTGTTTTCTCTTTAATCCTCTCAAGATTATGGTGCACTTAAGTGACAGTCAGCAACAGCAGGACAAATTTGTTTTGAGACCGTACTATTCAAAAATGTGCTGAAGTGAGGGGAAAAAGTAATGAGTGAAAACCATAAATTTCCCAAAAGATAAACAAGAAAAAGCCTCAGTGCTCTTTTTTTTTTTAAATAAGTTTGTTTTTCCCAGAACATTTGCTGACATTTTTAGTCTTAAAAAAAATATTTCTCTTTCTATTAATTGTCTTAATTTATAGATTCATCATGCATGCATCACTTCAGTCAATCTGTGCCAACAGTTCAGTTCACTGTACTGGTGCTATTTCTCCTCTCTTTTGACATTTTCTTCCAACCCTTAACTGAAAAAAAAAATACCCTGAAAAGTGACTGCAGATCCCCAGAGGAACCTTTTAGACCTGCCACCTGAGTTGAGACTTCCCCCCAGATCAGCAGTGTCAGGAAAAGCCCTTCCATTTAAGGAGCTTCCGTGACATAGGAAGGCATCCCATTATAAATGCCAAATCCAGCTGTCCAAGTGACAGTCTCATCAGAGATGGCTGGGACTAAATTAATTGCCTTACCACCACAGACAAGACTCCTCCAGCTCAGTGTAGAAGTCTATTAAGCAATCCTGTCTTACTGTTACCAGATACAGACCTATTCTAAAAATAAAAGAGAAACACTGTCGTCTTCACCTCGCCAAGTTCTTGCAGCATCACTAGGACTCATCGTTATTCAGTAGTTTGTTCCACTTGCGCACACCGAGGAGATGAGACTGCCTCTCCAGACTCCCCTGGCCCCTGCTCCCCTGCCTGGTTAGAACTCAAGGGCTGAAAGAAGCTGTCAGCATTGGAGTTAAACTAACATGTCCCCTGAAGTCTTTGAAACCCATGAGCTCAACAGTGTTTTGCAGACAAGAATGGTGTCCTGGCTCAGTGTAGGTGTCTGCCTACTTAAGAGTAACATAGGCTTCCTGTAGCAACTGCTGTAGGAAGGTTGTTGTTTTGGAGCTCATGCCTTCCTTTATGAGCCACGTAACCATTGCTGGTAGCTAAGCCAGTTATGGAAGGATGTGTCCAGGTCTTTCTAGAACTAGAGTCCTCAAAGGCTAGTTATTTCCTTCCTCTCTATCTCTTTTTTTTCCCCTCCTTTTTTTAGAGGGGGACAGAGTAGGAAAAGAGGGGTGCACCCTTCCAAACATGCGTGGTGCATTTCTGCAGTACTGCCAAACGGTGACAGACAACTAACGCACTGTACTGGCCTTGAAACAGCAGGCAAGGAAAACCACAACTCTAAATAGCACAAACCTGAGGATTTAAGGGATGCTTGGAGTGTGATGGTATTATTTCTCCAGGGAGATAAAGACACAGACTCCTGTAGAGAATCATCAACCTGCATTTCTGGTGGGAAGCGTGAATTAGAGGATGTGAATCACATTCCTACTGACACACGCCCAATGAGCAATCAAAACATTTAATAGAAAACGTGAGCCTGATAGTCTAAAGATCTTCTTGGGTGCATGCCGCAAGGAATAATCTATACACTTAGTAGATACATGCTTCCTACTCCCACATACTTCACACAATCCTCATGGCTATTGCAGTCTTTAAATATAAGTCTCCTGACCTAAATAACCACAATTAACTTCCTTCAGAGATAACAGGAAGCTCAGAGGCACCAAAGCTTTTGTTTCTGGAATTTTGCCATTGGTGCTGTATAAGAACTGCACGATAGACTACTTACGAACGCCAACATTTCTTTATCTGTTTTTATGTATTCATTTTTTTGACTTAGTGCAATAGCTCCAAGGAACAGATGATTATTTCTATGTTAGGACACAAGGACTGTTTACCATATACAAGCCAACTTTCTATCAGTAAAACTAGCCCCAAAAGGTGTTTATCAAAAATGGTACTTAATAACGCATTTTCCTACCTGTTATCTCATCCATTCCAAACCAGTTGTAACCAGTATATCTCTTTTTTTCCCCCCTTCTGACCAATGCTGCTCCTTCACTACCAGTCACCCTCCTCAACAATGCTTTCAGTGAAGCAGGAGCAAACATCTCTCCCCTCCTGTTGTTTTTGCTTTCTGTAACACTCAGATACCATTCACAGTTAACCAAGGCATTACTGCAAACTTTTGCTGACAATTAGAATACAGCAAGGTTTGCAATCGAGCATTGTTACTTATCTGAACCACAAGAGCTAAAACGTTGAGTACAAAGCAGATGATCAGAAGAGAAAAGGAAGAGAAAGCAGCCTTGATGCTTCAAGGCTGAAGTTCAGTACTTCCCACTGGGACTCTGAAGAACATTTTTTATTGGCCTTGATTCTTTCATGGTTGCCTAGTACAGATGATTTTGCATCACTCTCAGAAGTACCTAGTACTTGATGCTCTCTTGCTTGCTAAGCCACCTGACTACATTTTCAATGTGTCATCCAAAATAGCTGTTTCCATACCATTTGCCCTTTAGTTTTAAAGAGCACACAAAAAAATATAAGAATTTAGCATCAAAACCATGATGTTTCTCTTTGACTGTCCCATCATCACTACAACTTGGCAGTTCTGGGAACAATTTGACAGAAAACAGATGCACCAAGCAATCCATGTATTATGGCAGCTCATGTATGACCATGGTGATAGGAGCACACCAGTTCTCCTCAAGGCAGCAGAGAGGTGACTGATTCATTGTCACATTACCTGGCTCCAAGTCATCCATAGTCATGTCTTAGGTCAAGTCTTCATTTACCAAAACCAAGAGATATGAGATAGGAAAGAAATGTAATTCAGAGGTTCTCATTTTTGGTGTGGCTTGTGCCAATACAGTAGATTTCAGAAGTAGGTTTAATTAGAACAGTAAAATCAATTAAGGATAAGCCGTAAAGTGTTTAAGCACCACAGTGAATTAAACAATGTTCTATACATTTTTTGAAAACAATATAAGGGGTTAGAAAAGGAGAAAAAGGAAACGTCAGAGTGAAACAATCTTAAGGCCTGAAATTTGGTCGTGAAAGTTAAAGTTCATTAGCTGGTTGGCTCCTATCTTTAAGACACAATATATCTAAAAACTGAGATGGGTCAATGCCTTTGAAGAAAACCGAAGTATACTACAGGATTAAAATCAACAACTCAAACTTTCCCTTTCCATGCTCTTTTTCCTCCCCAGCAGCCAATATATACCGCTCATTTTATTTACTATTGCACACAGAGGATCAGTTCTGTATGTGATTCTCCCATTTGGTGAAAAGATAATAGATTTATACGTCATGATATCAAGGCTATCTAGCTCTACAGGGGATAATTTTTGCTAAATTCTATTACATCCACAGTTTAGTGACTTTTCAAGAAAAAAAAAGCAAGCTAAGCAGATAGTCATATTTATTTTTTAAGAAGAAAGTAGGAACTAGAACCAAACCTTCTCTTCAGGCACCAACTTCACACTGTTGATCTAACCTTTTTCTGGTATTTTCAGCCTGTTAGAAATCAGCACCAATTCCAGCATCTTTCCCACCTCAAAGCTAGTAGTAGAGTGAAAAGAAAATTGGCATATGGCTGAAAAAAGAAATGTCTTTTTGGTTGCAGAACAGATACAACTGCATTGCTTACTTCCCTGTTCAGCAACTGAAAAGGAGCATTTAGCCTCCTTCCACTACATCAGTGCTCTGTACCCCTTACAGCAAAAAGATTCCCTACACGTTTGCATGTGGCAGTGGTGACCCTGACATGGCACAGATGCCCAGCTGTGCCTAAGACACACGATCCTTGCCCTTTAGTGAGCGGTGGCACAGGCTGGTGTGCCCAGCAGCCCCCTGCCACCTACCCAGACTGCCGCTGCTTAGGTATTTTCTGCTGCCCTCCTCATCCACACAGCCTGCAGCTGCCTTGCTTGCATCTAGCCACTGCACACACCAGCTGGAGAACAGAATATCTCCTTTTCCCTCCAGGCAAATTCCCCAGAGACACAGACCAGTACAAAGACAATTTAGAATTAGCAGAAAGGATGCTTATTGTTCTGAAGGGATTTATGCAAGAGGAGTAGTGAATATCGACCCATTTCAATAAAAGAGGGTGTTGGTATAAAACTGAGTTGCAAAACTGGTTAAGCAAAGCTACATTTTAAATGCCACAACCTTAGATCTGTTTCCATTTTGTATGACTATATAATTTATGACTATCGCTAGAAGATAGATTTTTTTTTTTGCATGATGCTGCTAACACAATAGAGACCATTCAGCTATGTACTACACACCCACAGTCAGATGTATGGCATAAGTCTTGTTCTAAAAACTGTGTCTCCTAACAACCACTAAGTAAATAAGGGCTTCCTCCCTGTACCCTAACGTCTCAGCAAATTTGGCTCATTCTTTCTCCTCATGGAAAGAGACTGAAGCTTTAGGAACAGAATGGTGAATACAGCCAACCAGAATACTACCCAGCCACAGAAAACTGATCCAATTTGGGGTCACACAACAATTTCAAAAAGTTTTTGAATGTGCACTGTACTTGTTTCAAGTTCATTCCTAGAGGTCACTGTTAGCCACAGCCTACACTATGAGCTGGAACCCACCTTGCAGCACTCTCTCTCAGCGTGAGCACACACATTTCCACTCATACAGATTGCTTAGCCCACAACTCAGAGTCGATATTGGCTGGCTGAAAATAAACATAAAAAGCATTTGCCTCTTTGGGCGCAGCAAAATCACCACACTTCCAGTTAGCTAATGCACTAAGCAAGCCATACAGGTGATGTAGGTCATAGAGAGAGAAACAGTATTACTGAGCCAGATGCAACAACTGTGAGTATAAAGGTTTTAAGAAACATAAAACCCCAGCAGATCATACTGATCAAATAAACTTTTTGTATAAACTGTTTTAATGATACCATGAAAGATACTGAGAAATTGTGCCAATTCTGTCTCTAAAAATTAAGTTTTCTTAAAAGGAGGGTCATATAGGTAGCGTTAATGTTTTCATTTTTACAATAGGAAGCACACACCATTTAAATAATATTTTCCATTTTATACAATGCCGCATGACAACAGTGCTCTTATTCAATTAATAGGAAAATAGAGTGGGAAACAACTTTTTCCTTCACTTCAATATTGCCTACATATTTAAATCTGCATAATGTCAAAAACCTCCTACTGTATCCATTGAGCACCAAAAATACACAAAAAAATCACATTCTAAATTGAGTGTGACTCTGCATATATCACTCGATTTTTTTTATAGTGTTCAAACCACAAAGCCTGATCATACTCCATTTCTTTTCTTCTAAATGATTTATACGACAAAGCACTTTTTCTTTTAAGAAATAATCAAAAAAGAATACATTCATGACCTAACAGTCAAATGCTCCTTAGCAGCAAGCTACCCAGCTCAATGTCTTCTTATTATGAAGATCCAGGCACCTCCGAACCTTATCATAAGAAAATAATCTGCCATAGTTCTTTAATATATGCTAGTGCTCAAGCAGTTGCACATGCATCACTTCGACTCCATTTCCATTGCATAACCAGAATGCAACTAGTCAATAAACCTTTCCACATAGACTTGGATATTACCTTTGAAACAATAAGCAATTGCAGAAAACATCCTACACTTTACTTTCAAAAATGTCTAAAAATCTGTGACAAAATGTTTGAAGCCACAACATTTTTAAATAGCATAAAAAATGAAAAAAATAACTTTTATCCCTATAAGTACAGCATACAAATATTTCTCACCGTGCCCAGATTTCAGAGGGAGAGGTTGGTTTTCACAAGCAAGTCTCCAAATGCCTGAGACAAGCTTTCAGATGGCTTCCTTGCCCTTACCTAGCATAAAAAAACATGTCTATTACTCACTTGGAGCTTCATTGCGCAGGGTAGCAAGACCACTACTTCAACAAGATATCCAAACATTCTATGGAAATTAAATGTATCATCATGAAACATTTTCTGAGCATGACATTCAGAAAAGAGATTAGTCACTTTTTTGAGTTAAGACATAGCAGTCTGAAGCATTCTTGTGATAATTACTGAGCTGGATTGTTTTGCAGGAGTGCTGCACTGCCTGATGCCAGATAGCCAAGGGGCTCACTTAGGAAAATATTTGAAATAACTTTTTGAAATGCCAGATCTGAAAGATGACCATAACAATGAGCACATATAGCCTCAGGCTCATCTTATTTGAAGTCTTGTTTCAGCAACTGCTATTGGTCTTCTGCCATACTCATAGCATGGTCATAACATTATCTGCAGCAGCTTGGAATGTTTTATAAGCAGTTAGAGCGCTCACTGACATGGTTACCTCAGCTGATGTGCGGGTTACACTGCACAATTCAGTGACCACATATACTCATATCATCCTCCACATATTGCTTGCATTTTAACAGCAAAGACAGTTACTTAGTTCTATCATTTGTCATAACCATGTGCCGTTTTCCAGAACAGTCCTCTGTTAAAAAAGGCAGGGTGACACCAGGCAAAGTATTGAGTGCTTTCACTGGAATCTTCAGGTTTCCTTCCCTCATTTCACCGATATTCCTCATAATCATGCTGAAGCACACCTACCGCTTTGCTGAGAAATGAAATATCCTGATTAACTCATTCTTGTCTCCACTTACAGACTGTTAAAGCTTTACTTAAGCAGTTAGTCAGAATTCTACTAAAGGATTACAATGTACATTGTCAACACCAGGAGAATGATAGAGAGACAAGAAAATCAAATGCAAACAGAATCAAGAAAATCTGCCCTTTATTATTGCAGGCAATAGCAGAGACAGCTCAAGCCTACAACCATGCTCCTTTCCTAAGCACGACTATTAGTTGCACCTTCAGTGATTTCATTTCAGCATATTTTCCATCCTTCAGTAACTCAGTAAGAAGACATGAACTTACAGAATTAAACCCACAGTTTCAAGTAGCAAACCCAAACAATTACCTGCCCCTTATTTTATACGATATTCTTCTTTGCAGGAGAGGAAAATGGTAGATTGAAAGAAAAGAGCAGTCTTATTCAGTCTGATGGTTTTCAGGAACACAGTTATAACTGGACATTTTACAGAACATCTAAAAAGTCCCTCTCTCACACCCTGGAGAGACGAAGGAATTACATAAATGAATAAATGACGGCTAATGACCCGCGGACCACACCACTGAATAGACTGAGTTCAAAAGCACTGAACACATTATGGATTTCAGGGTGTCCAGAAGCTCCTCTCATTACTGAAAAGCACGAGTGGACTTTGTGCAGCAGGGAGGGTGCAGGTGGGAGAGGGCAGGCGGCCAGGAGGCTCTGGGAGATGGCATAAGCTAGGAGAGCCTTGCCTCCAAATGTGTGCAATAACAGTAAGCCAGCCATTTTTTAAAGACAACAGGCAAGATCAAGAGTTCAAGACCTGTGTAATTGCTTGATGACATTCCAGAGGCCTGACTTAGCTGCTGCAGACTATGCATGGAAGAGATCATCTGGTTTGCAGAGTAAACTCATGTGATTTTATTAAATAGGATGGTGAACCTGCCTCTAATTTTTTTTTTGTTTTTAAACAAAAGTACAACAGAAAGAAAACATTTATTCTTATAACAACTTTGGTGAACAATATCACTCTTTTCTGCAGAAACTGAAAACAATAAGAATTTATTTTTATTCAAGAGATCTGCTCTTGCAGCAAGCTAAGATCTCTGGAGAAACATTAGATGAATAAATCATTATCCAATAGAAAACCTGCTTGTGGAAATTAGATAATTTTATAGGAATTTTTATGACGGCAGATTTGCACTTCAGCAGAAGAATTCTGACTTGATTTATTTGGGTAATCTGTATTAATTAGAGTTTCTTGTGTTTACCATTTAAAGGAAACAACAATTCTGGCCACTTAGGCTTTCTTTATGATCGAGGGTTTTCAGAAGCCCTTGCCATAATCCTACTTTCCTTCTACTATATCTAGTCTAAGCTTTACTCTAGCCTATAAGAGTAGCTGAATACAGCCAGAAACCAGGATTATATTACAGGATATGTGACAAGCAATAAATTAATTAAAATGCATCCAATTATAATAGTCTCAAAATAAAACTTTAACAGTTGAATTATAATTGTCAAGAGACTGACTTAAGTGTGAATGCCAAAGAGATTGCTTTATAAACATCTACTATTTTAAAAATTTTGTCAATAGCTTGATCAAATGCCATCCATAAAGTTGTTACCGTGAAGACTATAGGTGCTATGGAGAGGTAAAAGATGAAATATCACAGAGAGAGGAATCTGAGCAGAGGTTAGGACAATACATGGTGAAATATAGCTAAGGTAACAAATTAAATCCTATGGGACAGACTGAGTAAAAACTATCTGTGAAAGGTCAGCTCTTAAGCTCAAGATGAGAGTCAGAAAAATAACTACCAGAGCAACCATGTGGCCTTGCCATGCAGAGCCCCTGTTCCATGTGACTCACCATGCTAAAGGACCAGTTATATAGCACGGCTTTAAAAGGCAGCAAGCCCTAAGACTGGAGTTTGAACAAGCCCCGTCCCCCAATAGCTGACTTCAGTACAGGACTCCAATCAATCAGAGTGAACAGTGAATGACAGAGGAGAGGGATACATGTCAATACAGAAACACTAAGAGGGCAGAGGTGAAGTTTAATGTGTGAACAAAATATAGAGAAAGAGTGGGATTTGACCCCTTATCCCTGCTTTGCAGTCCTTAATCTGACACTAAAAATGAAAAGAACATGATTGAAAGGAGCAAAACTTACCATGAAAGCCACTAATCTACCATCTAGTGCTGTCCCAAAGTATACCAGAATATCAAGCTTTCACCGATCCTAAGAGGACGTAATCAAATGGAGACAAAGAGAGCAGATGGTATCACCATCTCCATCATGTTTTGGCAAACTTTAATCACTATACAAAATTCACATCCCTGCTACCAATTTTCACATCTCCTTCCCTTTAATTTAGTTCACTTTTTGCCTTCTTTCAAAAGCGTCTGGCAAGACTGCATTTTCACAGTACTGTTGTAGACCTGCCACCAACACCACAGACATGGCAAAACTTTAAACACCTCAGATATTGGTCCAGGTTTCCAATGCCTTGAAGTTTCTGCTAAAGGTAGTGATTTGGGCCCATCTTTCTCTAGCAGTGACGCTGCAGCTAAGAGCAGAATTTTCATGCCCATTTGAATGTATCAGACATTCAAAAACAGGAGACTGAGTGCAGACTGCGACAGCCTGAAAGAGCTACGCACTCTAAAGCGGAGAAATACTAAGAAGTCAAGAGGCATTTCAATTTTGTACTCATCTACAGAGAAAGTCTTGCTGGAATGCTACATTCAATTCTGATGCTCAGCTTTTAACAAGAATGTGGAAAAAAATAAAAAAGATTTAGAAAGGAATAAAAAAAATTACTTAAGATTTTGAATTAAAAATGTAAAAAAGCAGCTTATCCTAGAAGTGTAGCTAAGTGACAATATCATCACGGTGTATAAGGACCTGCAGAGAGAGCAGAATGTGATGGCAGAGAAAGCTCTTCAATGCGGTCAGGGTGGATAGAACAAGGATGAAATAATTTAACTTGGAGCTAGTCATGCTCAGATAAGAAATAAGAGATACAGTTGTTATGGTAAGAGGTATTCATAGTTTACCCGGGATTCTCCATCACTGCACACTTTAAAACCATGACTGGGTGGGTTTAAACACAATACTTAGTCTAATTCAAGCAAAGGTGTTGGATTTAAAGCCAGCATTCAGAGGAGTTTAATGGTTCATGCTAACATGAAAGGTCAGATCTGATAATCACAGTAGTCATTTATGGCCTTAATACATACAAATCCATGACTTATTTCTCACCTTAATTCTAAGACAAGGTCAGAAAAGTTACTGACTAAATTAGCTCTTTTACATTCAGTCATATGGCCATATGTTCCTATGCTTTCCATGCCAAAAAATGCAGCCATTTGCTTAAAAATCTGCTTTCAAACTGTACATACAAGCTAAATTAACCTGATTGTTGTATGTGCTCATTCTAATTAACACCACAGAACATGATCCACACAAAAAGAAATCCATACATGACTTACATTGTCTGAAAATAGGTGTAAGATATGAAGAAAATAACAAGTCTGGGAAAACTACAGCATAATTCTGACCTGGAGAATTAAATGGTTT
The DNA here is from genome assembly GCA_018403395.1 of Gorsachius goisagi. Taxonomy (NCBI): domain Eukaryota; kingdom Metazoa; phylum Chordata; class Aves; order Pelecaniformes; family Ardeidae; genus Gorsachius; species Gorsachius goisagi. Next base: position 2,383 of record BOSO01014701.1, on the reverse strand, counting down.
CATGCATCATCATCTGCTCATTTGTCATGCCTCAAGTACAAATGCAGGGATTAACTATCTATAAAAAGAAATTTGGGAAAGACCATGTATACACTGCAGTGAATTACTTTACCACTTTCAAGCGTGCATACACTCTAACATAAATCTCATAAGCCTTTACTCATTTAAAATTACATATTTTAGACAGCCAGGTAGAAACTCATGGAAGAAAAATCCACTGAGAACTTCTGAATCCAAAGTCATAATTTTTGCAAGTTGTTGGAGTTGAGGCTATCATCTTTGGACACCACTATTATGGATTTCCTCTGTTCTTACACCCATTTGATATTGCTGATATTAGTTTCCCTTTCAGAAAAAGGATACCAAGCTAGCTGGACATTTGGTTTGACTCCATACATTCTTCTGTTCTTATGCTCAAATATCTTGATGAGCTGATCTATATGGACATAGGTATATCTTACAGCATTATTGCTCTATCCTTCCTAGCTTTTGCAAAGATTTTCTGCAGTTATTTTTGTAGACAATTTTTTTCCCGTTTCTTATAAGCTGTTTTTCCGTTTACTTGGGCAGTATCAGAGGGGCCATATCAAGACCTGCTAAAATATATATGCATATATTATAACTCAGAGGAAGAAACACAGATCAAGACAAAAGTAAACAAGGCTGTATTGGGTTTGAGTGACAAGGTCTTGGTAGTTGTGTGGCTTCTGGGAGAAGCTGCTGCTCTTTGTGACTCAGGTTCCTTTGGATTATGGCAATTCTGGGTCATTTTGATGTGTTTATTGCAACATGAAGAAAAGGTATTTTATCTATTATCCCACACACGGTAGAATGTTGATATCTGTAGGAACAGCTTGAATCCTGGGCATTTTGGAAATATTTGCAATCTGCATGTTTCTATTCATTAGTAGAATGCTTACCTTTAAGTCAGACATCGTTGTAATACAAATATTTAAAAATAAACAGAAGTCTCACTGAACTCACTTGGAGCAGTGAAGGAAAACATGAGAAAAATATATAAACTTTTTTCAAACAGACAAAATCCAGTAGCATTTCAAAAACTGTAACAAAGTGTTTTGTCTTTAAAAAATTGACTTCTCCTATGGCTTTAACTCACGGAAATCACAAAGTAGTACCTTGTTTGAGCTGAAGTCACTCAGTCTCTGGTTGACTCTCCCATACACCGCTTTCTTCCCACAGAACCTGAAGAAAAACATGGCAATTCTTTAAAAACATCTCCCTTGAGGGCTGTAAGAAGTATGCTTAGCTAATGGGAAAAAATTAGTATTGTTCCTAACATAGTTTTTGCATTGTTGAGAACACCAATATCTATACTTTAAAAGCTACAAATTAATTAAGTGTAAAAGAAACCTGGAAAACGTTACCTGGTGAGTAAGTTCACGAAAGGGAAAGCTTAAAAAGCTTTGCACAGTGTTTCTAAAATAATGCAGACATGCATTGCCATTCCTTTTCTGTCCAGAAGAATTTAAGAATAGGGATATGCTACAATACCAGTCAGAGAACCAGAATTCCTTATTTGAGTATAACATTTTAATTGTGTTAACAAAAGCAGGAGCAAATCCAGGCAGATGTAGAGCCTGAAACAAAATTGTGTACTGTAGGGTATCAGCAGCTCTTTAAAAATTAATCTATTCTATTCTGAAATTACTGCTATCCCAAAAGGTCAATAACTAACTGCATATTATTATCACTGCTTGCTTTAATGAAACCAGACTTTTCTCTCTCTAATTAGCACTAATAAGCTCTAGTTAAACCAGTTTACAAAGATATGAACAAAAAGCACCTCTATCATCTTAATTTTACAGTGGGGTAACACACTGATTATTCAAAAAGTTCACCTCTTCTCCAAATTTATAAACTAAAATAACTGAAGCCATAGTCTCTATACTAGACACAATGTCTAAACAAACACAGTCAGTGAAAAGCAAAGGAGGAAAAAAACATTTAAGATTAATTACTACCCTGATGAGATTTTAGTTGTAGTTTGCGGAGAGGCAGTAGGCTAGACCAGTGCTTTCCTTCCTTTCTGTACTCTTTTAACAACCAGTTAATCTAGAAGAAAAGGCCTGAAACTGTGTTATGGGAAGTTCTGGTGGACTTCCTCCACATCTATTTCAGTCAAACCCTATGGAAGGTTACATCTGCTATATGTAGTGATCAGTCTTATGAACCAATTACCACTTCCATGTCTGTTCAATGTGAAAGATGTGCTTCCAACTAAAAAACATCCAGATTCCCCCTCTGGTTTAGCAATGGATTCCTGTGACTGTGAGAAGGGGAATGGGTCTCAGAAGCACGTAACTGGAATAGAGTGACCCCAACAAAGGAAACTAATTTTGTCTCATCCTGACTGGCTGCTTCT
>BOSO01014700.1:13096-59447 GCA_018403395.1 Gorsachius goisagi | reverse complement strand
TGACAGGACAAGGGGTAATGGTTTTAAACTAAAGGAGGGCAGATTTAGACTGGATATAAGGAAGAAATTCTTTACAATGAGGGTGGTAAAACACTGGAACAGGTTGCCCAGAGAGGTAGTGGAGGCCCCATCCCTCCTGGGAGGGAAGCCCCAAATGGAAACATTCAAGGCCAGGTTGGACAGGGCTCTGAGCAACCTGATTGAGTTAGAGATGTCCTTGCTCACTGCAGGGGGGTTGGGCTAGATGACCTCTAAAGGTACTTTCCAACCCAAAGCATTCTATGATTCTATGAATTATTCTCACCACTAGGCTGGGTCCTTCCCATGCACAGATCTGCTTTGAAAACAAGTCACTTTATGTCCAAATTCTTGTCTTCTGAATGGGAATTATCTCTGTGAATAGGCAAGTAGCAAACATTTTCTCCACCCAAGGCCCATGCCTTCTCCTCTCCTACAGAAAGAACAGCTTTCCTCCTGTGGCTCCAACCTGTGCCCTGTGCGCTCGTTTCTTGCAGCCCCACTGAAAAAAACTGAATTCAGAAAGAAAATCCCAAAGGACATAAAAATATAGAAGGCTCTAAATTATCCTGGAGCTACATTGCTTCCTTACCTGGCTGCCGTTTCATACCACACCTAGTCATTGAGAATCAATAATTCTCCACGCTGTTAATGTTTGAGCCTTTGAACCTCTAGGGCGAGTCTGAGGAACTATAAACTGTGTGGATAAGCACAGAAGGACAGTACCAACCTGCGCAAAGGTGATTCCCGCCGCTGAAAGAAAGGAGCATTTTTAGAGCAAAATAAGCTTTTCATGGTACAGGTAAGGGATGATCTAACTGTCATTTCACGGAAAGATTTTACAAGCTGAAGCAAGGGTTTTGCTGAAGGATTTTCTGGCAGCGTTAGGAACTCAGCTGTCCTTGTAAAATGGATGACTGCTGTGCTAAGGCTAAGTCCTTAGTCTGGTTTATATTTGATTTGGATCAATTTCCTCTATTTTCTCTTTACTGAATTTGAACATCTGAAATCAATCATTTAAAGAAAATCACCTTTTTTTTTTAATGGAACCAAATACTTGTGATTGTTACTGATCTTTAACCGTCAGGGATATTCTCTGTTCTCTGAATGTTTATTATTGAAAGTCGCTGGGGTATTTGTATGTTGGTTATCCTAGAGATTTCTGTTCAGGCAGGGGAACCATAAGGGATTATTAGGGATATAGCACTGATGAAACTAAGAAATGAAGGGGAAAATATGGCTCCAGACCTCAGCCAGATCTCAGGCTGCTTTTAGTTAAGCTCATCCTATTCTAATCCTGAAACTGTCTATTATTAAAAACTTTTGTATGAGTGTATATATACTGGAACTCTATTCTGAGTGACAGAGGAGTATGTATTTTGGGGCTTTGGTCCTTGGCAGTGCAATGCTTCATGAGACTTGGTAGCAGCTTCCAGGCAAAAATGAATGTTCATCGGCTGATCAAGCCCCGCTCATCCTGGCCTTGCAACAAGCACGACATTTGGGAATGATATTTACATTCAAAGAGAAGGGAACAGCGACGCACTTACCATGCGAACCCATAACCTATGGAATGGCTGTATTTCCACTGCTGTGTTTCGTAGTTGGATCTGGACACGGTCAGCTGGCCGAGACACAGCGCAGTCGGACAGCCACATGAAAGAGTGCTTTTTCCAGCATTTTCTGTCCCCTACACTAAGGCTGGATGTGACCCTTCCTTAAATTTTCTCCTCACCATAATATGTCTTTCTCTCTCTTTTCCTTGAATCCAGACCGTAGCATCCTCAGACCACCCCATACCCTTTTTCCTCATCTCCTGCTGCCTCCCCCCAGGACTTTTAGCTCCCTGGTGTCCCTCCATCACTTTGTCCCTCCACCACCGGCCGTGCCTCCCCTGGCGGGGCAGACGGAACCACGCAGGCAGTCACTGGGCACACACTGCAACCTTACCCTCAGGAGAAGGAACTCCTTTGGGTCCTCTGTCCAGCCTGCCACCCAAAATTAATATGGAATTAGTTTTTTGAAGTTCCCACTTTGCTATTAAGTGCGGCTGAAACAGGCCAATATATTCAGAAGAGAACGGGAGGAGGGGAGCAGAGAGGCTGTCACGCAGATGGAGGAACTGAATGAATTTTCATCGATTATCTAACTGTAATATGAGCAACAGTCTTGGTTCAAAGTGTCTTCTCAGGAGGTTCAAAGTGTCTTCTCTACCCCTCTGCTTTGCCTGTGCCAGGCCCTGGCTCCTCTGGCTGCAGGCAGCTACTGGGCTTCACCTTCAGCCCTTGTTTCCTGACAAATTTAATTGTTTTCCTGATCACCTCTGGTTTCAAAAGAATGTAATTTTATTTTCTTCCAGTACGCACACAGCTAGCTCCTGCCCAAGGAAAGATGCCAGTTATTTCAAAGGGTGTAATCGCACACACAGTAAGACCTTGCTCAGGATGGGATTTGCAAGCTGAAGTCCTGTGACACATCCTAAAATTAGCACTGGAGACCATAGCAGTGTGGGCAGAGTTTCTATATTTACAGGTCCCCTTTTTGGACGTCGAGGACAGAAAAGTTGGGAAGGGGGGAAAAGTATGATGGGAAGTCCAAGCTGGAGGGCATCTGGAGGGAGTTGTGCCTCCACACTGTTCTCTTCTCCTTGGGAGCCTCCATAGGACAGAGCTGTGGTGGCTGAAGGATACCTGTAGGTGTGAGCCAAGTAACATGGAGCACCACTGAAGATGGCAGCACTGGATGCCAGCTTCACTTCTCTCCAAGAATCGGCCTCGTCCTTTTTATTAAAATCTAGAAGTAGTGAGAAAGCAAGATTTCATTTTTGAGGAATTCATCTAACTTCCAGGAGGATGTTGCAACACAAGTTGGTGCAGCATGTGCTCAGCATTTTTTTGAAATTTGAGGCAGGCAGTGCTCCTTGGACTTGTTTTAGGGGGTGCAGACACCTCTGGCTTCCTCTGCCTCTTCAAGCTGCACTGAACAGGGGGGTTTTTTTTATCACCAGAAGACAGGCCTCCGGATGTACCTCCAAGACCTTCACCTTCTTGTGGTTTTAGTGTTTCCTGTGACCATGTTGTTGCCTTCAGTAAAGCAGAAATGAAAACGGGGCTTGCGTGACAAAGAATCATACATTGCAACAGTGAGGTTGCATGGCTTGAAGTTCTGTGCTGGTTTCAACCTCTGGAAGCTGTTTGAGGCTCTCACAGCATGTCGCACCTCCTGCACCGCTGGGGACAGACCTGGTGGGCACGACCTTCCGGGCCAGACCAGCGACACCAGCGGTATCGACTCCCACGGGCAGAGTAGCGCCTGGTCCTTCAGAGCTCACTCCTCGTCTGCTCCCTCCCTACACCTTGGGGAAAGCTTAGCCGTAGCCTTTATTCGCAAAGAGATCAGGCCAACTCTAGGGCTTAAAGTGACTATCCCCTCTTCTTTGCAGGAGCTGAAGCAAAGCATATGCCAGTATGTTGAAGCTGTGTGGACTTCAGTTTCTGCTCATCGTTCCCTTGGTGAGTTACAGCTTTTCTGGGAGCAAATGGCAAAGGTTGCCTGCGAGCCTCTGAGCTCTGACCTGTGGGGCGTCCCCGTCTGCAGGTCTGGCTGGCAGTGCGTGTAACTGGGTGTGGGAGTGCAGCCCCGACACGTGGGTGACCCCATGGCCAAAAGTTAAGAAGACGTGTCAATCATTAGGAAAAAAGAAATTAAAAAACCTAGAAGAAAACAATTTTGCCTCTTGTAGTTCCACCTTTAGATACTACTTTTTGCAGTAAGTTGATTTCATGCTAGAAAAGATTTAAAAATACTGCAACAAACCACCAAACATTGAAGACATCGGGATCATGTGTATTCTAATCCATATCTGTGCTGACATATTAATCGTATCCTAAGACATGTAATGGCACATAGTTTAAACCATGCATATTAATTTTTTATCCTCATTATTCCATCTATGTGAGTCCCTTTTCTGACAATCTTCTGGAACTGAAATGTATTAACTACGCTATTTTTGGATCTTTTTGGATCTCATCTATTAAAGTAAATAGATTTACTGATGTCTGTGCAGGCTATGGTGGTGGCTTCTACTTTACAATTGAAATGAACAGAAAAGATTAAAAAAAAGAGTAAAATTCAAGTCTACAAAAAAAATTCCTCAGAATATGGAGACCCTGGGGGTAGGGTTGATGTGCAGTAGTGAGCACCTCCTTTTTCCTTCCCATTTCAAGCGTTGCTGCCTATGGCAGTGCCGATCCCCATGACGCCACTCCACAGTGGTTCCAGCTGGCTTCAGAAGGGATGCCAGCCGGATACGGGCCAAGGAGAAAGCCCTATGTCCCCTCCAGGCCCCTGAGTAGTGATTCATGCTGTAGACATACGTTTGGATATATTTATGGTCCATATAAAATAATTTTAATCAACAGGAAGAGATAGCTCTTACTTGCTTCACAGCCTGCACTTTGAACCTGTTGGGTTTTATAGCGTCAGCCTTTGTTCCTCCATGGCGAGGAACATGACCAAGCAAAACCCCTCCACAAAATGGCCCTGGGAAAAACCTCCAGGAGCCAGGTTGTGCCCACCAGTGCGACATGGGAACAGCTGTAGCAGGTCAGATCCAGGGTCCTGCTATCTTGTTCCTAGCAGAGGCCAGCAGTCAGCATTTAGCAAAAAAATAGTAAAAGGTAGCTGTAAAGTGCTCTTTCCCGCTATGTGTACCTATTAGATGGCTTTTGTAGATATTTTTCTACTCTTGCCAGTGTTCACTAGCATCCCTTCCCCCTCCTTCTCCAGTTCTCATAATCTAGTTTTCCTGTTTGCAAAAAGAGTCACAAACCCTGGTAGGGGAGGAGGGCAGCATCTGCTATTATTGAGCAGAATCTGGCGTTATTCAAACACCACTTGTGACACACACAGCCCTTTAGGGTAAATTGCGCTGAACTTAGCTATGTTTTTGTCATAGCCAGAATTAAGTTTTCCCTTGGTATTATGTAAGCCGTGCTTTTCTGTGAGAGGCCGAATAGCTGTCCCAGCGGCACTAGGACCAAATCCAGGGGAAAAGTCATGCGGCAGAGAGCATGCGCTCCCGCAGCCCGACTCCGTGGGGCGATGGACAGGGTGGCAGTGGCACTCCGAATCTATAAAGCAGAATAAAGCCATTTTTACACTAGAAGAAAGGGAGTTTTTTTACCTGAGCAGCAAAATGATGGAGCCCTAATTCTGGCAGGCAGCTCCACAGCATTGGCAAGACCTTGGTGATGGGGAAAGAAGTGTAGACATTCTGGGGGGTTTGGTCTTGCCTTTGGAGGAATGGGTAGATTATCTGAGCTGTAGGCTGAATTGTCTTGTGTGCAAGGGCTGCTCTAGGAGGCTGATTTTTGCTTTGCTTTTTTTTGTTTGAAAGCAAGAACAACCCTGAAACCTTAGGACAGGAGTGTGTCCAGAGGTCTTTGGGCACTAGGGAAGGGATGCTTATAAAACTCATACAAAACTCATTAAAAATATACTAGAAAAACCACCATGTGAAGGCATTGCCAGCCATTGGGAAGAAAACAGAGACCAAGACAGATTTGCATGGCATTTTTGCCATGAGGTAGAAGCCGAAGGTCAGCAGGACATGTTTGCTCTGGCTGTGGTTTGCCCTCACATGCAAATGGTGTGAAGGCACAGGGCCTGAGCGGCTTGCCCAGATCACCAGGGCACTGAGGGTGGTGGGGTAGGGGACCTGGGGAGGTCCACCTTTTTTCCTTACAAAAATGTTTGGATTTACTGAGGAAATTACAAAGGGTGCAGCCCCAATTCCTGCGGCTCCTGGAAGGGAGGTGGCTGGTCCTGCTGGGGACACAGGGGTGATCCAGAAATGCTTTTATGAATTTCCTCTTGCTCTCAGCTCTTCAGTGCTTCTGTTTGCTCTGGGAGGTAGATCAAATCTCATTTAATTATGTAGTAGGTAGAGAATGGGCAGGGCCCAAATGTTTGTTTTCAAATTAATTAGTAAATAACACTGCTTTTAAAAATGGATGTGTACTAAAGAATCTGGAACTGTTCCGTACAAACCCACAAGAGTCTCCTTCATTATACTACAACAAGATAACTTGCAAGAGGCTTAGTGATGGAGACCGGCTGTTTGTGCGTGGTGACAGCAGTCATCCCTCAGCTGCTTTCCTCCATCCCTTTCTCTCTCTCTCACAGGTTGTGTGCCAGAATCTGGGGGACCTGCATGTATCTGGGCCTCTGAAGGACATGAATTTCTCTATTCCAGAAGGAGCGGGACTGCGCTTCGTTTACCAGGTAATCAAGTGTCTGTCGGTATCCACACCAGTCAACCCCCCCATATTTGCGCATGCTGACCTGACAGGCAGTGTTGCCGTCTGTGCCAGTGGGAAGAACAGTCCCCCAAGAGGACCTGAAATTAACTTTGACTCCCTCTATCTGGGAATTCAAGAATGCAAAAAGCAGAAGGCAACCCCTTCTCTCAAACACATTTTAAGAGGATATCTTAAGACAGGGATTAATAACATCAGCATTCCTAGAGAATGGGTTTCCATGTAACTTGTGTCACCATTTTCCTTCAGCTCTGAGGTTCTCTTCCCAAAGCCATAACCACAGGAGGACAGATCCAGCTCCCAGGCAAATGGAGGATGTGTGTAATTTTTTTTTTCCATTCCCGTGCTCAGGCAAAGCCTTATCCCTAGCAGACGTTTGCTTTGGAAAGAAACAACAGTTGGAATTTCCTGCAGCATTCAGGAAATAATGTGAAAACTCTTCTGTTGAGGATCAGAAAAGATCAGATTTGTTTGAGCAGGCTCTTGGAATATCATTCCCCCAGCCAAGCACACTGTTGGCAATACATTTTAAAAGACACAAAAGCATGAAATTATTTCGATTATGGTGAAAATGCTGGAAAAAGGATGATTTTCCCTTTGATTTTTCTCCATTCTAGTTCACATCCAAGCCACCTGCTGTGAGTTTCAGAGTGACTGGTGAAAAGGATGGGATAATTGACATTGGGCAGAAGAATGGCATCCTGTATCTCAATGGGTCTCTGGACTGGGAGACCAAAGCAGTGCACAGGCTGCAGGTAAAAACTCACTGAAAAATAGGAAGGGAGGGTTATTCATATTCATCCTTTTTTGGTAAACCTTACATTAATGCCAAACTGTTGAAATTTCAAATTCTTTCTTTTGTCTGTGTTTACAGACAACTTTTCATTTTTAATATTGAGTTTTGCTGAAAGATGCATGGTTTTATAGTTCTGAAAGACTGTGCGTATGAAAATGCTCTTTAGCATAGGAAGGTTATGTTGAGAAAACAAAAATTACCCTGATGCCAACACCAATCGTTTAATTCTATTAATATGAGGACACTTGACTGGAAGTGAAATCTGGCCCCATGAATGAGATTTGGTTGTTATCCCTGAAGCCTGATAGGGTGAATTCCATGGATGGAATGAGAAAATAAACTATTGTAGTCTATTTAGGAAGATTATAATCTATTTAGTGACTAATGGTGTGAGTAAATGACATTTAGACACAGAAGCACAGACCTAACCTCTGTTAGGTAACAGCAGAGAGCGGTTTGGCTGATGGCGGAGGCTGTTAGAGGAGAGAGCAGTGTGCTTGTCCTGCTATTACACCTTTTTCCTAAGGATCTCATTGTAAACTCTGTTGGGATTGGGACAGTGGGTAGGCGATCTTTGGGTCTCAGTATAGCCTTGTGCTCTTACTCCGTGTCGAAACCGATATTGTCTTTTTCTGAGGCACTAGCAACTGAGGAGGAGGCGATCATGAGAGGATCAGTATCTGAAAAGATAAAGTACATGATGGCATTTTAGCTAGCCTTAGCTACCTTTCTAAAGTCTAGCACTTCAGGTTTAATGGTTTCATGTTCTCAGCTCTAAAGCGCCCTTGGATTGGTATTAGAGAGTACGATTTTCTAGCCCCAGAAGTTATTAACCATAAACATGGGAAACCTTTACAGACAAGAAGAAGTGATGACAGAACTGAAAAATGGTACTTGGTTAGGCATAAATAATCATGACTTGATCTATTATGTGCAAACAAAACAAAGCCTGACAGACATAATATATACTTGGTGCTTTACAGTCAAAGAAAGCTGAAAAGTAACAAGTCAAATTGTTTGGAACAAGAATGTAATCAGAACTAAGAATTAAATTTTCTTTACAAAACCCTAGATCAGACTATTTTTCTGGTTGATAGTTACAATAGCATATTTGAGTCCCCTATATGGTTGGGTTTTCTCCTTGTTCCTTAGAAAGTACTTATTTCTATTTAAAGAAAAGCATGAGAGCTAAACTGTGCAAGAATACAAGTAGTCTGCTGAGACTGAAGTGAGCAATTGCCCTCTGAAAGGTGTCATCAGAAGCAGGAGTAGGTTATTTTGTTTTGTTGGCATTATGTACTGTGGCGATTATTGTCAGTGAGCTACTGTGGTAAATGTGTTCTTGTAGATGGAGCCACCCAGTGATGGCTCTCACCAGATTTAAGTCACAGTAAGAATGACTTGGCAGTTGACATCCTGATGCTCAATCATGTCTTTTAATTTATCTACATGAAAATATTTCTTTGCTTTTCCTTCTTTTTGCAAATCAAGGTGGAAAGTCTGGATGAAAAGAGAAACAGAGTGGAAGGTCCATTCACTGTTACAATATATGTGGTGGATATCAATGACAACCCACCAGAATTTGACCAGACAAATTACACTGGAATAGTGAGGCAGAACTCCCGCCCAGGTAATCATCATCATAATTAAATATTACAGTTAATAGGAAACTAGGTAGATTATTAAACAGGAAGATAAGGTGGGTGCTGTACTTCAACAAGCTGAAAAGAGATCAGTTTTCCTTCCCACAGGATTATAAAAAATAAGGTACAAGCATGTATAATGTAACAAAAGGGCAAAGAGGTGACCACTGTGTGGCGTAAAGGGATGAGTATAATCAGAAATGTTTCATAGTACTTGTTGCTTTGCAAGTATCACTTAACAGGCAAATATTCTGCCCTCACCATTGCACTGAAAAAAACCCTATGTTTGAAGAAGTTTAAAGGTTGCTAAAGATTACACAGAAAAAGAATGCTAAGAATATATAAGTCTTTGAACATCAGTGAAATAAAATGCCAGTGTAAATATGGGGTATGTGTTTACTGTGACTTATGCTTCTCAGAACGTGGGCTGGTATTTAGGAGAGAGTCTTAGATTATGGATTGCAGTGATCCAGTTCAGAAATCAGGAAAGCATTGAAAAGCAGATTGAGACCCACATCTTGGAAATAAAATGAAGGACTCAGTCAGATTTTATCACTGTGACTATGGACTCAAGAACAAGCTTTTACTAAAGAATTTGCATATAAAACTCCATGGGGTCAGAAAATCATTCTGCAATATTTTACTGTATTCTTCAACTGCATCCAAGTCAAAAATATTTTGAATGTTGCATTGGTGATAAAAAAGCAAAAACTCACTTATGCTACCATGCATTTCCTTGGGTTTTTTTCACTGCATGATTGTTCCTTTAATTGTAACTGTGTCACAGCTGTAAGGCATTTTTCTCAAGCTGCTTTGGGTTGAACTGATTTGTATAAGGACTGCAAAGTGACCTTAAAGAGAGATGCCAGTGAGCTACACTGCAGATGCAGGCACTCTCGGGTGGTAGGTAGCTCACTGAGCTGTCACCTTCTTCATCAACTGCTCTTCACACCTATTGTGATCCTACTAAGTAGAGCTGGTGGAGGTGGGACCTGTGGGATGGCACACAGGGAATGTAACCTCCACGCACAAGCATGGATTACCATGAGAGATGCATTTTGAAACAGCTGCAGCTCCCCATAAGCTGCCTTCCTGGCTTGAGAGCTCTGCTCGAATGGACTGTGTGTTGGGGGTTTCAGTCTCCTCTCCCCCCCTTCTTCTCTAATCTGAACAGGCAAGCCCTTCATGTATGTCCACGCCACTGACCGTGATGATCCTACAACTCCCCATGCACAGCTGACGTACAGCATTCTCCATCACTTTCCCAACCCTTATAATGAAATGCTTTTCCAGATTGATAGTGTAACTGGAGCAATCTCACCAAGTAAGACAGGTATGTAGAAAGAGTCTTGTTTGTCAAAAAGCAAGCATGAGCTCTTGGGTGTACATAGGAACAGAACAACAACACAATTCTGATGTTAAATTCTGAATAAACGTAGTCAGTGGGACTTACTCCACAGTGGCCCTGGTTTTGGGGAGCTTAGTGTCCCACGAAATTCAAGGGAAGTAGCAGAAATGGAGATTGGGATCTGAAAGTACCTTGAGAAGAGAGGTAAATCCTTTGGCCCTCAGGACTACTCCGAGTCATAACTCCGAGTCATATCTTGGGATTAAATGTCTTCCTTGAAATCTAGAAAACCAAAATCAGTAATATGAAAAAAGCAGAGAAAACTCAGCCAGCCACATGATCCCAACTAAACTGCAATGATTTAGAAACCCTGTCTCTTATGCTGGCCTGAACAAGTGCCTAACTGGAGTGAAGGCTGTTCAGTGATGCATTTGCACAACGTGAGACCACAGCACAGATTTCTCATACAATTAGGTTCACATGATGTTTTGCTGCATCATTCAGAGAAATGGCTTGCTGAGATTTGGGACAGAGGCCCATCTAAGGAGTGAACCTGGAGCAGATGAAGCAGCACGCTGCATGTAGGAAGCAGTGGCTAGATGAACTATCTCCACAGCCTCGGCGTCATTTCACTGGGGTCTTTGCTCTGCCTCTAGGCTCTTATTACTTAGATCCTCAAAAGCAGGACACCTTCACACTTGTCGTCACCGTGAAGGACATGGCAGGGTTGACAACGAATGCTTTCACCAGCAGCACCGATGTGATCATCACTGTGAAGGAGAGCCTGTGGAAAGCTCCCCCCATCATTCGCATCCAAGAAAACTCAACCCAGGTCCACCCTGTCAACATCAGCCAGGTAGGGCCTTTGGTCATGTTCCCTGCACCTCTCCTTGGTGCCACAAAGTCATTTTCTCCCAGTTAACTGTGAACGTGTCCCCACTGCATTCAGCACCAGGCTTTTCAGAAGGACTTTGGCATGTCCTAGTTATTTTTTATATGGTATCCTTTGGAAATGATCTTTATTGCAGGTCTCATTAACTTACTGTTAGTATGAAAGTTAATGGTTTGAAGGTGACTGAGATACAGTCAATACAAACATTAGAGTGACTGGACTTTGCCCTTCAGTTTGGAGAAGCTGTTAGCACTGCCTGTGTATGAGAATATCTCATGGATAGAGGAAAGATCTGGAGAATTTTGTTACAGTGTAATGACTGGAAGGAAAAGGGTACCTTACAAGGCTATTTGGCACAAGATAAAGCTCTTGAGACACCCCAAGGGAGCTCCCAGACAGATGTGTGGGAGTTGGGTGCCTCTGTGGAGGTGCTGCTCTTCTCACCCCATGGGTTTCTTTGAGCACTTCCAGCCTCACTCTAACACCATGGGCCCTCCAGGCTTTGGGCAAACCAAGAGCTAATGTGTGGAATGTTATTTTGAGGTTAGCTTCTTCCATCCCCAGAAGAGCCTGGTAGGGGACCAGCTTCACTGCAACCCTGGTATGGGCAGTCCCCTGTACTCAGGGGCATCTGCTGTGACCAGTCCTGTGTGACCCAGCACCCCTGCTATATCAAAAGTACCTAGGAAGGACTGAAATGTCCTCCTTCAGCATCCTGCATTCCCACGCTATTCCTCTTTTCACAGTGCAAATGCAAAATATTTTGCTGATAACCGCAGACCAATAGCAATGTATACATCAGCAAATATTAACTAACAGGCCAGCAGCCTTTCAGAAATGTTTGACTTTGAAAAATACCTTGGCACTGACACCCCCAATGCCATCATCCCTTGAACATGGCAGGATTCCTTGGATCCTGTTTGCAAGAGTAACTGCCTGGGTGCGATTCCCACCAGCTTCAGTGACAGCCCGAGGAAGTCCAGTGTGAAAACAGATGGAAGGAAAACCAACATGCAACGGTGCTCCCATTCTTGGGTCACTTGTATATAAATTTCACGTGGCAGCCAATGACATGGCGATTCTGCCGAGGGGAAAATGAAATGTAGTTGCTGCTACAGAATATAAAACATAAACAGCAATGCTGATTCCTTCGTTAATTTGGCAGTCTGTTTACTGCATTTCATTTTAAATCTGAAGCACCCCACTGAAGATCCCTCATCACAGACTTTGATGCATGTAAAGAGCATGCGCACACATACGCACAGATAGGTACTGGATATTTGTTTTGTTGTTCCACGTCTCTGAATTAGATAAACCAAACCAACAGGCAGAAACAGACAGTGTGAGGACATGGAATAAATTAGTGTCAAGACATTCAAATACATATAATGCTTTCTTCTCATGTATCACTCTTTACCTCCACATCCCAAAACGCTTCCATAAAAAGGTAAGTGTCGTAGCCCATCTAGACAGCTGGAGAAAATGAGGTAAAGTGGCTTCACCACAACAATTCAGAGAGCAGAGGTGGATTATCAGTCTGGTTTTCTACAGCTCGTCCCAAGAGCCTGCCAAGCTGTTAATTTTCTGGTTTATGAAGCTAACAGGAATGCAGTCTTTTCTGTTTGTGGTCCAGAAATGATCCCTGTTAAAACACAGTCTACACTTCTGACTTCCTATTATTTTTGTGGTTTTAGGTGCAGTCAAATGAGCCAGATGTAATTTATGGCCTTTTTGAAAAAGAAAAGCTGCCCAGGCTCCCATTTTCCATCGATCAGAAGGGGGTTATTTATGTGACCGAACCGCTGGACAGGGAAGAAAAGGATAGTGTAAGTAAATACATAAAACCTCACCGATGGGAGAGACCATAGCAGGAAGGTGATTATTGCTGTGGGAGTAAATACAAGAAAGCTCACTAGAAAGGACAGAGGAGAATAAAAGAAATAAAAGCTTTTTTTCTTGTCATGTCTGTTTGGGAATGACTTGATAGATACAAAAGCATGTTCATCTACTACACTGTAAACAGCCTTCAGTTTGGTACCTTACAACATTTCTCCAGGGGTCTGGCAGTAGCAATCACACAGCGTGTGTATAATGTACAACATGGGCCAACCATGGCAGGATTGTAGGTGCATGAGGAAGAGGTAGGCAGTGGCATTTGTGGAGGGCAGGAGATTTGGGTGTTTCAGATCTACTCCAGCTCCCAGGGGCCTCAGGGATCTCTCCACAGCTGAAGCAGAGTTTGACTTGCAGTTGCAACGGTAAAGTTACCCTAAAGTTCCCCATATGGGATTCTTTTAGAGAGAAAACCCTCTGCCCCCTTTTGTTCTTGGAGGAAATTTGGGCACAGAATAAGGCAGAGATCAGATGTACTGGAGGAATCCTATCTCTGTGTGTGACAGATGAATTTGCAAAGTGACAAAAATGAGATATTCCTGCTTTCCTTGAATTTTTGTGAGAGCAAGTTCACAGTGCAGCAAAGTATTCAGGATTTTTAAATTCTTCTGAGAACTCAGATCTCAGGCACTAAAGGGTGATGGAAGAGTTCTGAATTAAACAGGGTGAAAATACTGAGCAAACATATGAGGGGGTATTTCATTTGCATGGAACACTCCCACAGCTACACATTTAAATGCAAAATATTGTCACAGTGGACATTCAACACATCTAATCTCAACATTCTTATTGCAGTATGCTTTCTTTGTGATCACAAAAGATAGCACGGGAGAACTGGTGGACAAGCCTCTGCAGGTCCGTGTTGTCGTGGAAGACATTAATGACAATCCCCCTGTGTGCCAGCAGGACCTCACTGTAATTGAAGTTCAAGAAAATGAAGGTGGAGGTAAGAAAACAGCTAAACTAATTTGTACACAACATTCTGGTCCTGTAATTGTTTCCAGCTGAGTGCAAATAAAGCTAGATTCTGATCCCAAAGAGGAAAATGTAGCTCTCCCAGAGAAAAGTTTTCCTGTGCAAATAGCCCTGTTGTTTTCACTTCAGTAATTCATGTGGAAAGGATTTCAATAACCTGAGAAGGGAAGACCCAAGACCTCTACTTAAAAAATGATGTGCAATTTAAAATACAAAATTGCACTTTCCCACAACCACACTTTTGGACAACGGCTTAGAACGTAAAAAGAAAAACACCCCTTTTGTCACTAATAGAAGAAATACTGCTCTAGAAGTGGCATGAGCCCATTTTCCCTCATCCAGATGCTCCTTCAGCATAATGCCTTTGACTTCAACGGACCATTACTGAAATCTGTCCCTAAGTCTTTACACCAGTTATTTGGTTTCAAGGCTGAAGCATCTGTTGTTACAGTCACTTCTGTTCAAAACACGTAGCCCAGTCCTTTTGGACTGCCCCAAGCCCAAAACATCTGGTTGGGGTGCTAAAGGAAAACCGCCCAGATGTCAAACAATTGTGTCCATTGCAGTGTTTTCAACTCAGTTGTATTTTTATTGCCCCTCGACATTTTGCATTGGTATCACTGTTGTCAGTGTGTACCTCTGTGAAGGAACAGGACCACTGCATTTTCTGACCGACTCTGGTCTCTCCTCTGCCACAGGCAGTAACATCGGCACCCTGCATGCTACAGACATGGATGAGGCAGGCACCCTTAACTCTCGTCTGCAGTTCAAAATCAAAAGTCAGGTTCCTGCTGTTCCTTCAAGTAAACTGTTCTTCATTCAGCAAGACACTGGGATTTTGCAGTTAACCAGTCAATCGTTAAACAAGCGCATTGCATCCAGCTATTCCTTGAAGGTGCTGGTGACAGATGCAGGTACGTAACGCCTGCTGTTATACATCGGAATAATTTTGTTCACACTGGCATCCCCCGTGCTGAGTGTCCAAGGGATGAGAGGAGACCTGGAAAATTCACTGGACAGGCAGCAGCACTGAGAGCTGGCTGGCTCTGGTGTGGTACTGCTGCCTTCTTGAGATGCAGGGACATTAATCACAATTCATAACGCAAGTATGGAAGGAAACCAGCTCTAGGGCAGAGCATGGATAAACTGGGAAGCTTGTTAGAAAGTAGTCCAGTATGAGATTTCCTTCCACAGGGGGGCAAAATTGAAGAGATCATGATTGTGGTTTTCCCCCAAAATCTTTCAAACAGACACTTAAAAAAAAATAATCAAGAAATTAAAGATAGCTACTCAGAAAGTAGAGATAATGTATTTTAAAATATTAAGAGCTGAAATTAATCTTCAGAAATAATTTTGTCCATTATGTAAGCTCTCAGGAGTCCTTTGTGGTTCACTGGATGGAAAGGAAATCAAACTCCATACTAAAGCTTAAAGCTTTGTGCTGGAGTCCTTATAGACAGGCAAATCTTGTGGATGAAGGAACTGGTGTGTAAAGAAAACAGTGTGGCATGTCTGCAAATGATGATATGAAAACCCTGCAGAGAGAGAAGCTGATGATTTGTTTTGGATGCTCATCTGAATTCCATCCAAACAGTTTTGTTTAGAATATTCCTTAAGTTTCAGCTCATGAAGCATGTCGGTAAAACACTAAAATCCAGCTACATATGAATAGCACATGACCAGACAGAGTATGCTTTTAAAATCAGAAACCGCCATTGCTATGGGTGCCCCTGCTCAGGTAGTGCTTAGATCTACATAGATCTGAAGTTTGGCTGTAATGAAAATGAGGGCGCTGCCTGATGGTCCACCAAGAGGAGAAGGTAGCACAAAAACCTGGGGTTACATTTTGACATGCAAAAGTGATATTGAGAAAGCTAACACAATTCATAGCTATCACTGTCCTGGTAAAGGGATATGGTTAAAAAAACGTGAGGGAAACGAAGTGAAACAGGATGGGACAATGCTGAAGCAATTGGGAAGGTGAACAGTAAGACAGAGAGCGAGGTTGTCACTGACTAAGAGATATTGGAGATCAAGTGTTTCTTAGAACAGCTGGACTTTGCTTGGACTGGGCAATTTAGCAGCACTCACTTTTGCTTGCAGTGAACCCTTTTGGAGGGAAGCTATTTTTGGCAGAAAGGTTGCTGTGACGTTGCTTGTTCTCTCTCCATGCAGTATTCCAAACAATCTGTGATGTGCAAGTACATGTCATCGACATCAATGATAAGATTCCCATCTTTGAAAAATCAGATGTGAGTATTTTTAACACCATGTTTGATGTCCCAATAACTTTTGACAAATGTTTGAGCATATGTTCAATGTCTATAGAACGTCCATGAGAAACAAACCAACTACAGGACAAGTAACAAGAGCAATCCACCAGTGAGAATAGAGGCAAGGTATTGCTGCAAAGCCTGCGTATAAGCTCTGTCTAGACAATGAACAGTGGGACCGAGTCATAGTTAATTCTGAAATATAAGGTAATTTGCTCAGTGGAAAGCTATGTGCACAGAAAGAAATTATTCTATTAGAGCAGTTTATTCCAGAAATGTAAGTTCTGAAGGGAAAAGGGAAAGAAAAGGCTTTAAAATTAATTAAAATAGCTAAATAGAAAAAAGCTAACATCTCCCAAGTTCCCTTCCAAACACAGTATTAATGTAAATGTAATGTAATGTAATGTAAAAGCCAGAAGGTGAGTGGAAATCAAAAGCTCTATTTGCTTTAATCAGAACCAGTGGTCCAGTGATCCATGCCCAAATGCATACCTGCTGGCCCTTGGTTCCGGAACGGATGTCAGGCTTTTGCCGCTACCTCTGGTGGAGGTGGTGGCATCTGGCAGAGAGAACTGCAGACCTTCCATGACTTCTGCCTGCTGGCCTAAGCCTCCCTGCAGACACTAGAGTGGCTGGAGTGTCTACATTTTAGGTGCTTAAGCCCCCACCATACTTGTAGGCAACATGGGTGGTGGGCTCAGGAGAGCTATCTGGCCCATCAGGTGTAGGTGTCCTCTTGGGAAAGCTGTGTTGGCTCTGGGGCTTTGCTGACTACTTTGCCCAGCTCTCTGTTGATAACGTGAGCTTAGACACATGTGGACTAGGTGCCTACATAGCAGGTTGTTGGCTTTCTCACATCAAGGTCTCAGTCTGGGACTTGGTCTCAAGATGAGACTGCTGGGTTAGGGCACACAGCAAACAGTAAATGGAGCTGGGCTGCTAATGTGGCAATGGCCTATGGTACATGGAGCACTTAAATATTTAACAGGCGGTGGCTAGGGTGCTTACTGGGTAGGGAGGAGCTGTACTGTCCCTGCTGCTGTGAGCACTGCACGAGCGTGGAGTGGTTTCGACAGAGGAGGTAAAGGTTTGGGGCTGTTGCTATACTAGTAGCTTGCCAGCTGACAGAGATCTCATCACCTTTAGCAAATGTATGGCTAAAAAGGGCGATATAGCAACTTTGCAGAGGCTCTAGTGCCCATCTTGCAGCCCTGGGTTCCCTTAGGCAGTGAGGTAGCTCACCTGTAATGCTGCAAGGCATTTCACTAATGCTTTTGTACACCTCTAACCTGGTTATGTCTCTGTTGTGAAGTACACCCACTGCTTCCCTCCCTCACACAGCTGCTGAGGGTTAAAATACATCCTTGCTTGTGGGTCGCGAGCTTGTTGCAGCGCTCAAGTTTTTATCCGCAGATGGTGCTCAGCGTGTCATGTTTCAACAACCTCTCTCTCCTCAGTATCACAGCGTGACTGTTGCAGAAAATCTCCCAGTAGGAACAGTGATATCAGAAATTCAAGCTACCGATGGAGACGAGCCTGACACAGGGAGCTCCTACATCATTTACCAAGTGAAGGAAGGAGATCCAAACAAGACATTCACCATAGTGACAAATCCTGAAACAAATCGAGGGTTCGTCAAGATTAACAAGGTGAATAGATGGGTTTATTCTTCTCCTTTATATATATACAAAAATATATAAATTATATCACATACACATTTATCATAAACAGTAACTGCCCTGGTGATGGTTTGTGGAGCGGGGTTTGCCTGGTGGTAGGGTGAGGAGACCCTAAGCATGGTGCAGACTGCAGCAGGCCCCACACTGTGCAGTCCTCAGGCACAGCTATCCTCCTGCCTTTGTTGTCCCTTACCCACCCACCACCAACACCAGTGGCTCCCTCCGCTGGCTCTGCTGCTGGGTCCTTCTCCAGCAAAGCAGGCTCTGGCCAATGAAGTAGGTCTTTATACACCATAAAGAAAAAAAAATGGGATTATTTGACTGATTTTGCAGCAGTGTTTCTGGAAAAGAGAAAGCCAGCTAAATGCTTCCATGGGCTGTGGTCATGGTGGTGGGCTGTCACGGGCCAGATCCTCCTCCCTGCTGGTGCTCTGGGCCGTTGGTGGCTTTTGCAATGGGAGATGCAAGTGAGACCGGCATGTCTCAATGTCAGGATGGAGAGGCAGCTTGTTCCTGCTAAAGCGAAGCCAAGGTCAGCACATGCATGTTACAGTGGGTGATACATCCCATATGTTGAATGCTGGAGGCGGGAATATAAGGAACACTTTCTGCTACATCCATGAATCTCAATAGCAAAAGTGCTCTCCCTTTGAAATTAGCCTTCTCAAAGGTGCTTGAACAAAGGGTCCGGGAAATCTATCACTCATTTTCCAAGGGGTGACATGTTGTTTGCACCCAGTTCACCTGCTGCTGACCAGGCCAAGGGCAGGCAGATGCAGCATTTGGTGGACCGTCTTCAGGCTCAACCTCAGCATCATTTTTTCCCAAGGAGGCAATTGTGAGAAACTCCGTGGTGTAACAAACCTCGCATGGCTTTTGTCACACGGAGGTCACCCAAGACCATCTCGTACAGAGCTATAAATACTATTGCAGTAAACAGGATATAGTTATTAAACTTAGTCAGGCAGGTGGCAACTTTATTAGGAAATGCAGTTGCTGAGGAGGCCTCCGAATGGGCATATGGTTTCATTTAATTTGGCTGTTACCAGTGTAATTTTGCTCCTGACAGCTCTCACTTATTTCATCTCTATCTGGGATGCAATCTCCTCCTTGAGAAGAGGGGCACTTTGTGGTTTCCCATGGGAGCTCCCCACAGCATCAGGGCCATTGCCTAAAGCACCCTTTTCTTCTAATTTATGCAGGCTCTTGATTTTGAAACAGCTCCAGTGTACAACCTGGTGATCAATGCCACAAACCCCGAACCGTTGGTGCCAGGTGTGCAGTACAACTCAAGCTCCCTTACCTTGCTTCAAGTTTTTGTAACAGATGTGGAAGAGCCACCTGTTTTCCTCAAGACAGTTTACAATGGAGAAGTGTCTGAAGATGTTTCTGTAAATACCCTGGTCATGACAGTGAAGGCCTATGATCCTGAGGGGGATACTGTACGGTAAACAAGAGTGACCATGATTTATTTATTGAATTTTGGGTTTAGAAAATTGCTTTAAAAGATGTACAAGGAAAACATGCCCAATACTTGGCATGCAGGAAAAGACTTTTTTACAAAAGTCTCATCTCCTAGTAGAAGGTAGAGGTGGGGTGGGGTGGTGGGCAGTGACCCACCTGCAGCAGACTGCTGAGCAGTGCTTTTCTAACCAGCTTTCTCTCTGTTCTGTGACAAGCATCAGCCAGTGGGGGCCTTGAACCAGGAAAGTAAAAGGGAAGAAGGCCAATATATGTCACCAGAAAAAGGCAGAGCTGGTCTGAGAATAACAGGGTTTCCATATCCATAACGCCTTTAACAAATGAATGACACATACTGCGTACCCTTAGGAGCCAGTAGGCCAATGGCTGCTTTTCATGTTGCACAGGAAACCACACAGGGTTTTTTTTTTTTCCCATCAAAACACACAACCTGTAGTGAAGCTCAAGTCTATAGCTGACAATTAATTAATTTTATTTTCCAACTGCCTGCTTCCACTGTGGATGCAAAGCTCTGTGCAAGACAATTCCTATGCTTGTAAGTGGAATGCAAAATTTCAAACTGGCTCACTCTGTAGGTCAATGCCATGTTGTATGGTCAAGTCACCTTGAGTCTTTGCCAGCTCATGGATCTATGCACAGTGCTGTGTTGCATGGTGCAAATGTACCTTACACAGTAGAGTCGGGTAGAAGAATTATTTGTGGCTCTTGCTGCATGATTCCCAGCTGGGATGCTGAACAGATCAACCCAAAATAAACAATCCTTGAAATTTAACTAAAATTCAGCAAAACACCAAGTAGTTAATGGAGTTGCAGAATATGACTGTTAGGCCTCCCGTGGATTTTTATTCCCAGAGGTTTCTCATCTGGCTTTCTACTTTCCCCTAACTTTTGGGAACTTAGCATGTTTGGCATTCTGTCAAAGGCCAAGAAGCTCTGGGGGATGATGACAGAGACAGATGACAGGAATTCATATGTACATAAACCACATTTCTGCTAAAAAAATAGGTTAAAGGACATAAAATAAAAAGTATAAAAAGTAAAAGATGTACAAGCATGTCAGCATGCTGTTTTCAATGCAAGGGGTACTGAAAGAACAAAAGTGTTGAATGAGAAGGTCGGGTCACATCTACTCAAGCAAATGCCTGTGCTTTAACTGGGTCATATGTTCATGGTTAAATTTGTATAAGTAAATACCCAGAGACCTTGGGGTTTTTTTGTTAAACAATAATATAAAGGCAATTATGTGGTGCTGTTTAAAGCACTCTCTGTTCCAAGACTGCCCCGATGGTAATTACAAGCTGCTCCAGACTGGCAGTAGATGACCACTACCTTGGAGTCCTGGCCCCTTGCTGATCCAAAAAAGGGTGCCTGGCTGCACTGCTCTCTCTGCCCCCCAGTCTTTGGCTTGTGTGCCCATCAAAACCAAGGCATGGGAGATGCAATGGGGAGAGAGGGAGATTGGGTTGGGACAGAGCACGCTTCTGGACACCCCAGGCTTCCCTGTTAGGAGGAAGGTGGAGTTGCAACATGCAGGCTGGAGGAGCGGTGGCATTCCCACGGTTTTGCACTCACTCTTTATTCGCAATGATTTTGGCTTCCCTTTGCCTGTCTGTCTCTCCTGGTTGGCTGTAGTACTGGGACTCTTCCAAGAACCCTCTCTTTGAATACAGTTATAATCAAGCCACTTACCTAAAATCAATATAGAAGTATTTGCTTTATCAGCAATTTTTCCTGATTTGGAATAGTATACGTGACTTTTTCTTCTTTCTCTCCAAAGATACTCCTTAGAAGGTGATGTAAGGAAATGGCTGAGGATTGATTCAACCACTGGGCAGATATACACTGCTTCCACTTTGGATCGAGAACAGGAAGAAACGTACAGGGTTGACGTTGTTGCATCAGAGCTACGTAAGCGATGAAACAACTACATATACACATGCAGAGGAATCCTCTGCCCCTACTGCTTTATGAGGAGTTATATTTCCCATGACTAAGCCCATGAAAAGTACAGGAACGTGTGATGTCTCCTTAGAAGTATATATTTCTTAAGAATTTAACCTTCTTAAAAGAAATCTTGATGTTATAGATAATGAGGATTAAAATAATTTTCATGTAGTTAGCTATCATATGCTGTTATATTTGCACAAGCCACAGAGCATACAGAGAAATTTAGAATTTTCTCAGTATTTTCAGCATTAACATTTTATGCCACTTTTTTCCTCTATAGCTACAAAGATTTTATTCTTTCTTGTAGGTATGATGTTTAGGCTTCCTGAAAACATACCTGGAGAATAACTTGCAAACTTGTACAGAATTTCATTTTATTATGAATAAAACTAATACACTAGTTAGTTAATCTGAAATATATTAGGGCTCCTAATTCCAGTCCATCTGGGGAGATTTCATTACATGATTTACATTGAAAAGGGGTTAAAAGCTATGGACTATAGCTGATTGAATGAGGTATAAATCTAGATTTCCCTTATTGAACACATGTAAACAATAATGCTTGCCACTGTTTTGAGGGATATGGGTAAGGATGCAGTTCCTGTATGTCAGGAAAAAGGAATGCTTCCTCCAGCACCGTGATGGAGTGAGGCTGTTCCTGCAGGAACAGGCTGGAGAAATGACAGGGCTCTGAAAGCTCTTCTTGGGCCCCTTGTCTTGGCTCCAAGGCAGACTATTGACTTGCATTTTCTATATATAGAAGAGAGATGGAAAGCTTAAGGAGTTTCACGCTTAAAAGAATGCTCCAAAGATCGTAGGTCACCGTGGATGTGACCACTTAGCAGATAGTATATGGATGTGACTGCTTATACGATGATCTATCTGCTTCCTTTCACTTGCTAGTGGTCTGTAGTTAGCAAGAGTTGGGGGTAAATAAACCACACTTTTTAAAAAGTGGTGGCAGCCACCACGAGTCCCTCAGGCCCTTCTGAGACCTTGCCTCTGCCACCTGCAGACCGAATGTCACCCCCTGCCTGCCTGCCTGACGGTGTACCTATACGATAGCTGCAAATGCAGCAACCCAGTGTGTAAGTCCAAGATGTGCGTGTAACTTTACATTCTGTTAAACTCTACAGATAACGCAGCTCAGAAATCCAAAACAACCGTGGTACTACACTTAAAGGATGTGAATGATAACCCTCCACAGTTAGCTATGGATTATCCTCCTTTCTTCTGCTACCCGCTCATTGGAGGAGAGAGAACTTTAATTCAAGCGACTGATGCTGATGAACACTTGTATTATTCAAAATTTAGTTTTTCTCTCGCAAATGATATGAATACCAGAAATAATTGGGAAATCTCAAAGGTTAATGGTAAGTTAATAAAGCTATTCTTCTAATGATATGGGACTCTCTAAGTACTTTGAGAAATATGAAGTAATATTGAATTCCTTTTCATTCCTACTATTGCATATCCAGTATTCCATGTAGAAAAAAAAATGGTTGTTGAGAAATTACATGCATTTTGGCATGTATTTATTTGAACACCTAAGTCATTAATAATTTTTTTCAAGAGGTTACATCTAGTATGTTGCAAGCTAAAATTTCACTAGTAGTTAGGAGAGAAGAAACATCTAAAAAAAAGGCACTGTGTGCTTAAATGAATACAAATAACAAATCACTCCCGTTAAAGAAATAGAGCAGTTCACAAACTATTTCTGACATTTTGTGTGAAAAGGGAAGTCATGCCTCACAAACCAATTGGAGTTCTTTGAAGGGGATCAGTAAGCACGTGGATGAGTGCTTGGCCGATAGAGCCTGTCTGAATTCCTAAAAGATATTTGATGAAATGTCCCACTAGAGAGAGTTAGGTTGCCATGTTGTGAAAGGGACAAGTTTTGAAAAGATAAATAATAATTTAAAATTATGGAGTTGGAGTAAATGGTCAGCTCTTGCACTGAAGGGAGTTCATGTGTAGTTTTCCAGAGGGTTTTTTGCTAGGACCTGCACAGATCAATAAATATGGGTGTGCAATGAAGAGGCAAACTTTAGACATTATACAAAGTTATTTGAGTAGGAACCAAGTGTGAAGAGTCGCAGAACATCTTTGCAAGACTGAGCTGGTTGAACAATAAAATAGCAGATTCAAATGAACTCCAGACTCCCAAATTCACATCTGAAATCATGGGTGCTGAGTTGTCCATTATGAGTCAGGAATGAGACCTGTAAGCAGTTCCATGAAAATGTGAGATGAAATTATCAGTAGTGTTCAGAAAAGCAGATCAAATATTGGGAATTACTAGGAAAGGACCAGAGAAGAAATCAGAGAACATGATTATGCCCCTGTATAAATCCATGTTTTGTTCAAATCTTGAATTCTGGTCTCTCCATCTCCAAAAAGATGCAGTAGAACTGGAAACAGGTTCAGATAGGGTGATGATATCAGAGTTATGGAGTAGCCTGACATAAGGAAGTGTACAGAAGCAGCAAAGTAAGCTACTACTGTTTAGCTTGGAAGAGAGTAGGGAAAAACACAGTAGAGGTCTTTAAAATCGTGAATGCTGTGGTCAGGGTGGCCAGAGGTTCATCGTTTGCCCTTTCTTCCAGTGTACAAATGTGGGAGCTTCAAATGAAGCTTATGGGAGTTATTTCCAGTGCAGAGAGAGGGAGGAGGTAGTTGACTGTGGAACTTGTTGTGCAGGGTGTTGTGTATGTAGAAAGTTTCCACAAGTTCAAAGCAAGAAATTACATCTTGTTCAAGAAGTCTCTGAGCTGAAAATTGTTGAAGACTGGGAGAGCGTTAGGAGAAAATAAAATACATAGAATCATAGAATTATTTGGTTGGAAAAGACCTTTAAGATCCTCGATTCCAACCATACATGTCCACTGCTAAACCATGTCCCTAAGCACCTCGTCTACCCATCTTTTAAATACCTCCAGAGATGGGGACTCAACCGTTTCCCCAGGTAGCCCCTTCCAGTGAACCCTTTCAGTGAAGAAATATTTCCTAATATCTAGTCTAAACCTTCCCTGGTGCAACTTGAGACTGTTTCCTCTCATCTTATCACTTGTTACTTAGGAGAGGAGCCCAACAACCACCTTGCTAGAACCTCTTTTCATGTAGTTGTAGAGAGCAATAACATGTCCCCTCAGCCTCCTCTTCTCCAGGCTGAACAACCCCAGTTCCCTCAGCCAGTCCTCATAAGACTTGTGCTCCAGGCCCCTCACCAGCTTTGTTGCCCTTCTCTGAACACACTCCAGCACCTCAATGTCCTCCTTGTAGTGAGGGCCCTAAAAGTGAACAAAGTATTCCAGGTGAGGCCTCACCAGTGCCAAGTACAGGAGAAGGATGTCACTAACCATTTCCTCTTGGATCATGGGGGATTTTTTTTGCTCCCCATCCCTGTCTTCTGGCTCAGGGGGCTGGGTACCTGGAGAAAAGCTGACCTTACTATTAAAGACTGAGGCAAAGAAGGCATTACCAGCCTTATCCTCAACCTTTGTCACTATGGTTCCCCCTGCATCCAGTAAAAGATGGAGATTCTCCTTGGCTCTCCTTTTGTTGTTAATATATTTAATATATTATATTATTTATATACATTTGCTTTTTTATTGTATTCTCAATTTCTTTCTTTTGCTGACATGAATGTCCCATTTCCTACCTACAGCTACTTATGCTTACCTCTCTCCGAAACACACCAACTTTGAAGAGAAGGTGTATTCTGTTCCAGTAATAATTACTGACAATGGAAAACCACCTTTGGAAAGAAAAGTGAATCTTCAAGGTATACTATGCACAGAACTATTTGTTTCAAGACAACAGTTGCATTTATGAACAATCAAACTAGACTACTGAACTTCTCATTAACCTCATGGCATTTCTTTTTTTGCAGTAAACATCTGCAAGTGTTCAAGTGAAAATTCATGTTTTATCGAAGTAGAGCGTGAGCACTCCAAGCCAAGCGTTGGCCAGGCCATTGGGATTCTTATTGGGGTCCTGCTCGTCATTGGTAGGTCACTTTTTCTTAGTTGATATGAAGCCAGGTCTCTGAGATACTGTAATGCTGTTGCATTTCTGACACTAATTCACTTGTTGCGTGAAGAGATGTCACGCATGTTGCAGAATGAGCAAAAGAGGGAAGATCTCATGATTGTGTATCATGTTTGCTGCAAACTTGTAAGTTTTTAGTCATAGGAATAGCTTTCTGTGGCCTGTGCTTCTGCCTGCACATACAATGGCACAGCAAGCAGCTATCACAGAAGAAAACATTGCACTTGTAGCATATTGCCCCTTCATTGCTACCTACTGCCTTTTCCCTGTCAGAGAAGGGATTGGAGCCTCATCCTTTGGCTTCCAGATTACAGTGAAAATAGTGAAGCCTCCAGGAATGTCATGCTTACAATGTCTGTACCCATAGCTTACAATTACGGTTTTATTCACCTGTTGTGGTTTAACCCAGCAGGCAACTAAGCACCACCCAGCCCCTCGCTCACTCCCCCCGCTCCCTCAGTGGGATGGGGGAGAGAATTGGAAAAAAAGTAAAACCCGTGGGTTGAGATAAAGACAGTTGAATAAAACAGCAGAGGAAAAGAATAACAATAATAATAATAATAATGCTAAGAGAATATACAGAATATACAAACCAAGTGATGCACAATGCAATTGCTCACCACCTGCTGACAGATGCCCATCCTATCCCGAGCGGCAATCCCTCTCCCCCCCAGCCAACTCCCCCCGAGCATGACGTCGTATGGTCTGGAATAGCCCTTTGGCCAGTTGGGGTCAGCTGTCCTGGCTGTGCCCCCTCCCAGCTTCTTGTGCACCTGGCAGAGCAGGGGAAGCTGAAAAGTCCTTGACTTAGTGTAAGCACAACTTAGCAACAACTAAACCATCAGTGTGTTATCAACATTCTTCTCATCCTAAATCCAAAACACAGCACTATGCCTGCTACTAGGAAGAAAATTAACTCTATCCCAGCTGAAACCCGGACATCACCTATTTCAGCTTTTTAGGTTTCCATTTTTCATATGGAGAATTGCTTTGAGCTGTGGGAAACTGGGATTTACATGAACAAAGTACAGTTATATTGTTAAGTGGTAGTGAACAGTATTATGTTCTCACAGGCATGAGCTGATGCAACTTCGTCTCTTTTTCCAAAACAAGATAAAATATTTTTTTTTGTAATAGAATAGAATAGAATACAATACAACAGAATATTTCAGTTGGAAGGAACATACAACGATCATCTAGTCCAACTGCCTGACCAATTCAGGGCTGACCAAAAGTTAAAGCCTGTTGTTAAGGGCATTGTCCAAATGCCTGTTAAACACTGACAGGCTTGGGACATTTACCACCTCTCTAGGAAGCCTGGTCCAGTGTCTGACCACCCTCTCGGTAAAGAAATGCTTCCTAATGTCCAGTCTGAACCTTCCCTGGTGCAGCTTTGAAGCATTCCCATGCACCCCATCACTGGATCCCAGGGAGAAGAGCTCAGCACCTCCCTCTCCAGGTCCCCTCCTCAGGAAGCTGCAGAGAGCAATGAGGTCGCCCCTCAGCCTCCTTTTCTCCAAACTAGACAAACCCAAAGCCCTCAGCTGCTCCTTATAGCACATTCCTTCTAGCCCTGGCACCAGCTGTGTTGCCCTCCTCTGGATGCATTCGAGTACCTGAACACCCTTCTTAAATTGTGGGGCCCAAAACCACACACAGTGCTCAAGGTGAGGCTGCACCAACGCTGAATATGGTGGGATGATCACCTCTCCTGACCATTGTTGTGCTGTTTGTGATGCCCCCCAGGATATGGGTTGCCCTCTGGGCTGCCAGGGAGCACTGCTGTTTCATACTGGGCCTGCTATCGACCAGCACCCCCAGATCCCTTTCTGCAGGGCTGCTCTCCAGCTGCTCCTCTCCCAGTTTATACTTGTGCCTGGTGTTACTCTGTCCCAGGCGCAGAATCCAGCATTTAGACTTGTTAAATCTCATGCCATCAATCATTGCCCAATGCTCCAATCTATCTAGATTCCTCTGCAAGGCCTCTTGTCCCTCAAGAGAGTCAACAGTACCTCCCAGTTTGGTATCATCAGCAACCTTGCTAATGGTGCATTCAACTCCTGCATCGAGACCATTGATAAATATGTTGAACAGAACTGGCCCTAGAATTGAGCCCTGAGGAACACTGCTGGTGACAGGTCACCAGCCAGATGTAGCCCCATTCACTACAGCCCTTTGAGCCCTGCCCTTCAGCCAGTTCTTCACCCAGTGCACCATGAACCTGCTCATCCCACAGTGGGACAACTTGTCCAGAAGGATGCTGTGAGGGACAGTATCAAAAGCCGTACTAAAATCCAGAAAAGGTACATCCACCTTCCCTTCATCCACTAGGCAGCTGACCTTGTCGTAGAAGGACATCAGATTAGTTACACAGGACTTTCCCTTTGTGAACTCATATTGATGTTGCCTGATGATTGCATTATTCTTTAAATGCCTTTCAGCAGTACCCAGTATGATCTTCTCCATAATTTTTCCAGGAACTGAGGTTAGAATAACAGGTCTGTAGTTCCCTCGGTCTTCCCTCAAGCCCTTTTTGTAGACTGGAATAACACTGGCTAGCTTCCACACAGCAGGGACCTCCCCAGGCTCCCAAGACCTTTGGTAGATGATCGAGAGGGGTCCTGCCATAACATCCTCTAGCTCCTTCAGTATTCTCTTTATCAATGTGAGTGCAAAAGTAGGGAGGAAGGGATGGGATCCAGTCCCCTAGGAAGCAAAGAGCAAGGAGAATTCAGTGCTCAGTCCTGTGTGATTTTTGAATGTGATGGTCACAAGATCCAGACTGAGAAACTGTGACAGCTACAGAGAGGGGAGGGACTGTGAAAGACCCATGGAGGAAATCAAAGAAAAGGAATTAAATATGTTACAGGCCTCATATTCAAAAGAATCGGATTAAATTAGAGGATAAAAGGGAAAAAACCCAAGAACTTATGTAAGTTACCGTTACTTCAATTCTAAAAGAAAAGAGAAAGAGCCCGCAAGAACAAGTTCAGTACCTCAAAAGACAAAACCAAAGCTCTGTGTAGATTTTCTTTTGTAATACACAAACCTCCAAAGCAAGAGAAAGTGCTGATGCATATGTTACGCATATGTGTTTGTCTTTCGAAGATAAAAAGAGAAAAAAAGAATTCAAAGAACTTAAAATGGAAGAAGTCACACTCAGACCGTGCAATTGACAGAGAAACCCCTCAAACTGCATCTTTGTCATCTCTGTTCAAGCTTTTTGCATCACTTATTTCTGCAAAATGCCTTAGTCTGATCCCTCACTAAGTATAGTGCCACATTTAAGTGGCAGTTAATGTTGAAAATGATGAAAATGATGTTGGCTGACTGACTAAAGATGTTTTCCTTACAAGAGAGCTGGTCAGCTTCAGCGAGCACAGTAGAAGTTGCCACTGCTTTATGACTTTTAAAAAACACAGTGTATGTAGATCATAATGGATTTTAAAAATAATTCCTGAAATGAATATGCAAGTCTTTTTGACAGCAAGCTTTTTTCACTGTAGAGGCAAAATCAGATGAGAGCCTCTAAGATGGATTTAACAGGGACCAGAGACGGGCAAGGTAAAAACAATGAGAGATATCCAAAGATTTTATGAAACCTGGCGAGATTACACACACTGAGTTGGGCCTTGAAGCTCAGAAGATATAACCATAAAAACAGTCATCTCTTGGGGGACTGTCTGACACCAGAATGAATTCCTGTGTGAGCTAAGGGCTCTCTCAGACCTCAGCACCTTTCGTTCCAAGAGCAAGGATCCCCTGTAGTGTTACTTTCTTTAAAAGAAACACAGAGCATAAATACTGGAAAACAAAGCACAATGGAACAAAAAATACACCCCAAACCCTCAGCCAATCTATTCTGATGGGAGAAACTCTTTAATCAAGACAAACTCTCTCTTTCTGAGAAGGTATTTCTCCCACTGTGAAGTGGGTTGGAGAATAAATATCATGTGACAGATACTAGATATGTTCCTTGAGTAACTACTCAGATACCACAAATATGATTGTAAAATAAGAACAACTGCAGAACAGATATTCAAGGCAATGAATGGGGCAAGGGGAGTACCTGAACACTCCTATGTACTTTAATAAAGGGACAAAGAGATATTGAAAGTGATAATCTAAC
This sequence comes from Gorsachius goisagi, assembly GCA_018403395.1. Lineage (NCBI taxonomy): Eukaryota > Metazoa > Chordata > Aves > Pelecaniformes > Ardeidae > Gorsachius > Gorsachius goisagi. Next base: position 30,002 of record BOSO01014700.1, on the reverse strand, counting down.
ACTGATAAAGAGGAAATAAATTTATGTACAGTGTAACAAGCTCATCATGATTTAAAAAGATCAGACATATATATACACATATAATATGCATATTTGATGTGTATATACACACACACATATATATATATATGTATGCATATGAAGACATCTAGACACCTTAGATTGGATATGACAAGTGATGATAAAGGGTGTAAGCACTTCTAATCCAGAAGAAAATCTCAGTCATTCTTACCCATAGGTGTGCAAATCCCTGGGGTCCATCAACTATTCCTAACAGATACCAATGAGTTCCCAAAGCACAGTTTTGCTGTCAGCAGCCTCAGCTTTGCTGTGACAGAATTGCCATTCCTTTGGGAAAAAAACACCCAGGGACTGCAATTCAAGCCAAACATGAGAAATCACTGCTCAAAGGGAGGGGGGGTAAAAAGGACACTTTGCCATCTGGTCAGATCCTGGAGGAGAAGTTGTCCTCTGGGGGAAGTCTCCTGAGCCCTGGGACATCCGACCCTGCCCACCAGTGCCTCAGGTCCCTGACCACACTCTTGGTCCAGTGCTGCATGGTCATTCCCCAAAGCCGTTTGCTTCTGTTCAAGAGGTAAAGCAGTATGGGTATTACAGCACGGGTGTCGGATCCTTTGCTGAAATGCTTTTTCAGAAAGTTTTCTCTTCCCTTTACTGATGACCACTCTCTGTTTTTCAGGTTGTGTTATAGGGGGTGTGTTTCTTCACATGAAATACAAACAGAAAAATGAAAATAAGGCCCATCAGAAAGATGCAAATGATAATTCTGAACTCAATAGACTGAACTAATGACTGTTTCATCAAGAGACAAAAATGCCCTTTGGGTTGGGAAGGAGTGAACTTCGTAACTCCCAAAGCCCAGAAGTACACTATCACAAACTGAGGATACACACATTCAAAAGCAGGCTCCCAGGGCTTTGTCCTCACTTTTGTAGGTAATACTATTCAATCAGTCATGGAAAAAAAATGTACAAAGACTTCAGCAGCCGCCATTAACAAGAATATCAGCTTTGACTGAAGTGTTAACTCATGACAACACCAAATGCTGAGCTCCTGCAAGGATCAACACATGGGACCAGCCTTCAGCCTTCTTTTTTTGTCAGCTGACGTAAATACGGACTTTCCAGAGGACTACATTTTATCTAACTGCACATCTTTGGCTCTTTCCACCTCAGTAAGTTACTGAATAGCAAAACGGGAAATGAAGTCCTGTGCCACATTTGAAGATGTCCCCTGAAGTTGCAGGAATCTCTCTGACTCTAAGCAAAAGAGCTCCCAAACTTATTGCAATTTGTAATCTGCCCAGGGTCATGCCTGCTTACGTTATCCTGGTGAATTTGTGCTAGCAATATTAACTAGCAATGTGACATTTCAGTTTTTCATTGTTGATATCCACAGAGTATAACCAGTTTGTGAAGCACCATGGCCTTTCATTACAATTTCTGTTAAAAAATACAGGTTGAGTCTTATCTCATTGGGTAATGTGCTGTTTTATGATACTGCTGCAAATATTATTCGTGCCTCTATATATTAGATAAGAATAAAAATATTCTTTAAAAGTTTTAGTGTCTGCCTGTTATATTAAAAAAAAAAAGGTAGTGCATGAGAGCAAACCATTGCTGCTTGGTTATCTATTGTATTTAACGCTCACTTTCGCATAATGCAGATTAAAAACGGCTCTCAGGCCAGAGTGATACATGTCCAACTGATTCAAGATGTAATGATTGCTGAAGGCATTTGTATCTTGGTTTTAGTAAAATGTATTTAAGCCCAGGATGACACTCAGCAAAGGAAAGCCTTTCTCCTGACAGCATGCCTATAGAAGGGCATTTCTGGTGACAGCTTGAGGGAGGCTTTTCTTTTAAGCTATAAATAAAAGCTGACAAATATTGTGTTAAACTGAAAAGACAATATACTTTTGAAAACACTGAAGGAAAGGTCATATGGAAAAGAGTACGCAGGATTTTTTTAATAGCTTTTGCATGTAGCACAGAACTAGAAAGAAAAGAGCACTTTTTTGGTAGCATTGCATTATAATAGGTTTTCCTAGAATGCTGCCAGCGAAAACTTTGCTTTCGGGCTTCAGCGACACAACCCAATTGTTGTATCTCTTACCCCAGCTTCCCCAGCTGTTGGAGCTCTGTTATTTGCTGTGGGGCTCACTGCTGGAATGTATTTATTTTATGATGGGAATGCAATCCATTATATTTGGAAAGTATGACATTCAGTTACGTCAGTGTATCCAGGGGTTGGGATTAGTATATTGTTTTATAAATAAAGGAGCCAAAGTTCAGGAGTCGTTGTACTTGTGTATATCAATATGGCTTTATCTGAAGATGGGGAAAATGTGCAGAAGTTCCACTTTGCTTTATCTCCCTGACCTGTCTTTCTGTTTGCCAATTTTGCCTAAAAGCATCTTGTGTTTTCAAATATTTCTTTTCTGGAGATGGGTCAAAAATTTATTGTCTGATTTACCTACATTCATGGCTGGTTTATCCCTTTCCTCAGCCTACAGAGGCATTGCCTCAGTTCCTTGTATCTCGTGAGGTAATTCACTATCCAGCTGTCCTTAGACTGGTGGATAGCAGAGCTTCCAGGACAAACTAAAAAGTCCCCCCTCCTTGGGGTCTTGACCATGTCTTCAGCCTTGAAGACTTTGATTCTCTGTGCATCGAGGGTCTCACCTCCTGCAGGCATTAATCTACAAAAAGTTTGTGTATGGTAGGAGAGGTCTGGATGAAACCATCTCGGGGTGCTCCCTCTGCAGTGGCTGCCCTGGGCGAGCATCCCTAGGGGCTGCGCACGCTTTCCCTCGCTGCTGCAATGGCCCCCTGACAGCCCACGCTCCTGCCTGCAGCAGAGCACAGCCAGGAGCACCCTGACCACCCCAACCCACTGCCAACCTGCATCCCCTTCCCCACCCCACTTGCCCAAAGTCCCCTGCACTCGAGGGATGTGTCATGAGAGTGCTTGCATGGACGTTACCCAAGCGATGCAGCCGTTGGTTAACCTACGTCTGGGGCACCAGGCGCTTCTTAGTGCTTCTTGTACTGCGCATTAGTCCTACCCTAGCAAAAAAAAAAACAAAAAAGAAAAAAGAAAGGAAAAACCCCATTTCCAACCCTGCCACAAGTATTCTCATTTTCTTCACCCTCCTCCTGCCTGCCTGCCTGCCAGGAATTCCCCCCCCCAGCCCTCCGGGGATTTATTTTAACCCGGCCTTGCTCTGGCTCCTCCAGTGGTTCAGTCTCTTCTGGGAGCCAGGAAAAAGCTCTTACCCAGCCTTAACCCTCCCCCTGCAGAAGACTGCTGCCCCTGATCTCCTTTCCAGAGGACAAATTCCATTTTCTTTGGGTCTCTGGAGAGGAAGACAAGCAATCCTTGTTATTGTTCCTTCCCCCCAGCCTCAGCTTGTTCCCAGGTCCCTGCAGGAGTGGCCGATATGAGGATGTTTTGCCCTTGTACATTACATTTTGCTCTGAATTCAAGCTTCAAGGGATGAGCAGTTCTTTCTGAGGTCCCCAAATTCCTGTCAATATGTCTGTTAGTCACTGCACCCTCCAAAGTAGTTTCACTGACACTTCTTGGTAAGAACTAACAACACATAACCTGCACTTTACACGTGAAAGTGTAAAGATGCAGACAGCACTGAAAACAGAATTTAGCACAGACCTCCAAAAAATATTTCTCTGAAGTTGGCCACATTTTTTTTTAAAACACTTTGAAATATTGGCTTATATTTGTTTTTTTTATGCTTGAATAGTAGGTATGGCATACCAGCATGATTTGCACGCATACATGATTCGCTACAACGAAACTAGTAAGGTCTGTGAGCATTAAAACTAAATTAGTGTTTTAAGTGCATGATACTTAAAATGCTAGGGAAGCTAAAGCTCTCCTACTTTATAGCCACAAATTATTAGAACAACTTCATACACTGATAGCAGAGGGACAAATTTTGAAAACAGTGTTGATGGCTTTGGACTCCAGTTGCAACCTTTCTGCCAAGAACAATATCACACAAGAAGTCCAGTGATGAAATCTGCTGAGAATATGTCCTCTGGAGCGGTTCCTTTCCATGGCTCCTCCTCCAAGCACGCAACATCTCATTACAAGCTTCACAGATAGCAAAAGATGTTGCAGTGCTTTGTAATTCTTTTTTACAAGATTAGAGACTTATCAGGGGTTTGATTATCTCCGGGATTAATGACATCTTAATTAAACTGTCATTATGCCTACTTTTCAACTCTTTTGTAAATACAAACTCAAAAAGTACGAACAAGATTTTTATCTGGGTTTATAGAACAAATGCCACAGAACGGCAGCTCTTAGGGGGGAAAAAAAAGTGTCCTTAATCTGTGTTTTGAAGTATAGTTCATCAGCTCTGCTCACGTGATAAAACGCACAAGGCTGTACCCAGCACACACAGCTACTGCTTTGCCTGTTCATGGGGATGAGGACCAGGCAGCCCCTCATGGCATGGCGATGGGTGGGGAGGGCTGCGATGCTGCCTGGCCACTGGAGCTGCTGGCATTTGCAGGGGACAGACTCCCTCCAGACAGGGTGGGACGTCTGTACCCGGGGAACGCAGCGAGAAATGCATCTTCACCTGCAAAACAGCTCTGTAGTGAGCTCTGCTCTTGGGGTAAGTAGGTAAGCATCACGTGGAGGAACAGAGAGAGGAGTTTAGGCAGGATTAGGAAGCTGACCTGTAAAAGGGAACTGGTTTTGGCTGAAAGAGGGCAGGTACTCTCCCATTCCTTCTGTGTAGCAGCTAATCCTAGATGCAGCTCACTAGGAGTTTAGAGAAGACTTTACAGATTTGCCAGAACTGGGAGCTGAAATTAGCTAATTGCTTGTGCAAACTAGAGCAAAGAACAACATAGTCTGGAGAGTTACCACTCCTTCTAGATACTGGAGATCTTCTGCCCAGTCTCTCAATTTTACTTCAATGGCATTCACCCCCTCAGAGAAGACCTTCTTTTCTGTTGGCTGACTTTCAGCCTTGAACAGGACCCAGAAATTTGCAGCTTAAAGTAGAAGACAAAGTCCTAGAGCTACAGGTTGCTGTAACAGCAGAGGAATGTCCTCTGTGGACAGAGCTTAGAGAAAGGAGGCACCACAGCCTGTGACCAAAGGGTTACGATGATGTACATGAGCATCCATTAGCACAGTAAAATACCATGGAAGGGTTCAGAAAGATGGACAGTGTCATCATGTCAAGGATCCTAAGCCAGGAAAAACACTTTGAGTTTTTTAATTGCATATTCCAAGAGCAAAACAGATGATTAAAAGTGAACCAGCAGTAGATCTTTGAACTCGTTGCTGAACAGCATGTTCCTCCACTGATAGTGCAAGGTTGTACAGCGCAGGAAGATGAACTACTCGAGCCTGTTCTGTTTACAGATTGGGGGCCAGAAATAGGCAATGAGTACAGTTGCAAAAGGCTATTATGCCACAGATGAGTTCAAGGGGAAGAAGTGTCGTGCGTTTGCAGCTGGGAAGATGACAACTATTATTGCCGTGAGCTGCATGCATGCTTATATCCAGTTCGTCCGGTTATGATATCAGTGTCCTAAGTGGACTCACCTTGCCATTCCTGAACCATTCCGTGAGACATACGTTAATGCTGAATATGGTCAAGAAATGTGTTTCCACAACCTCTTCTTCCAGTGCACTGCTCCTCAGGACTAACATTTAAATTGCAAGTCCTCTAGGGAAGTGTAGGTCTAGCAAGTCATTCCTGGTTCTCAGAACTGAGCAGGAAGAATAAAAGCTGGAAGCTAGAAACCAGGGGTGCTCTCTGGTGCAATAATCCCAGCGCCAGGTGAAGAGCTGGGGTTGGCGTCCGGTTGCTAACAGTTAGCATAGGCACACCTTCTGTCATCTCTCCACCTGCCAGAAACAGCCTCTTTGAAGATTTCTCACCCTGAGGTCTTCATTGCAGGACTCCATTTGAATTATTTCTTTTGCTTGGCAAAGCCAAAGTGGCAAAACAGCTGAGCCCACGGGACGTTTCCTCAGGTGAGACTCACGGAGGATTTACTGCATCCCTCTGCACAGTGCAGCAAGCTCACCCGTGCTGCTTGTCCCTTCCCAGCAAAGTCCTCACTCAGCACTGGAAGGCCATTGTGGGAAGGCAGTGGAGGACTAGTAATACTAGGGTGAAGCCAGTAAAGGCTTACTGACTCGATTTACCTGAGTTACAACTCAAGAAAACTTGCAAACCCAACTTGTCCCAGCTGGCTCAGCAGACTAACAAGAGGTAGGGACTGGCATAGCTGGTGCTGTGTTGCTGTCACACATTCAGTCTAGACAGTGAAGGGTTACCAGAAGAGGTGATGGTGGGAGAGCATCAGTGGGCAGCATCAAACAAGACATGCCAAAAAATTAGAGCAGAAGCGTACTCCAAGTCCCAGTTGAAGACCCTCATAAGTGGCCATGCCTGAAGGCTGTGCAGCTCCTCTGAATCAGAACCTCAGAACCTCCTTCCTACCTGGAAGGAGGTTGCTGAACTTCAGGATCACGTGCATGCTCCCAGGTCTGGTGGCCACAGAAAGGTCAGAGGCAGCAAGTGCCAGTGGTTTCAGAAGCTGGGGCATTTCCAGCTGCCACCCCTCTTGAGCTCCTTCTGCTGGTGTCTGCTGCTGCTGCCAGACCTGACTGAGAAGGCGCCTGTTTTTCTTTCATTTTTGGCCAACATCTGAAAGGCTACAGATTTTTTTCTTACCCTTTGGATAACTCTGTTGATGTTAAAATCTACTCTTATGAAACTTTTTCCATTTCCCCAGGAAATATTTTGTGTTAATACATTCTTATCCTTTCCTTATTGATTTTATCTGCAATACCTTTTGCCAAGTCTAATTTTTTGAGCCTTACGTTTGTTGTCTTAGGTCCCAGTCAAGTGTTTTGCTGGGCAACTTTTTTTTTTCCATGATGCACAGTGCACTTCTTTCAAGTGAGGCACAGCTAAGAGGGGTTTGTTATTTCTGTCTAAGTCAGGCTGTCAGTGTGGGCTAGCAGACAGGATGAATGAATAAGAGATAGGGCATCTTCCTCCATGCTTACATCAGGGGAGCTGAGGCCAAAAGAGAGCTGAATGATGCCTAATTAGTTAAGATAAGAAGGAAATGAGAAGGGGATGCATGGGAAGCCCTAGGCGGTGACTGTGTTTGCTCAAGCTCCTGGCTATGTTGGTTCAAGCATTAGTAAAATATTTTGTACTAAGAAGTAATTTAGTTAGAAATATTTTGTATTTTAAGAGCACCCTGGATGCTGGGCTTGCAGGTTTGTCACTTGTTAATGTCTCTTACCTCCCCAGACCTCCGTGATAGTGCAGGAGAGGGTCACCCTGGGGCCAGTGGGACTCTGAATGCCCCTGAGTTAGGGCATGTTACAACATCCCCTCCCTGCATCTCCTCTGTGTTGGTCACTTGTTTGCTTTGCAGACATCAGCCCATGTGCTTGTCTCATTTTTTTTTTAAGACCTAGCTCTTGAAAGCTGTGAGCTGTAGTTACAAAAGCAGATGTCTTCTCTGCCAGGTGCAGGCCCCATCTGCAAAAGTCAGACCTGCTGAGAAATGCCTTTTAACTCAACTCGTGGAATCTCGTCACCTGCACGGGGCTGTGGGCATCCCCTGGAGAGCCCTCGCTGGGTTGCCGGCTTGCTTATGCTAGCGCTGCTGCAACGCTGCCAGCTCAGGCAGACCCTGCCTCCCACTCCCCTGATGGGCTGAAGCCACCGAGGGGCTCCTTTCCTCCTGTCCGTGTGGATGATGTACCCAGCTCTGACCACAAAACCATCTCTGTACAGACTAAGCCTGACACAAGCAGCAACGAGCCAAAGCGGTAGTGCGGTGGCCCAAGGTGGGGTGGCCGCCCCAGCAGAGCACCCTGGAGCAGGGAGGAGCCCTGCCTGGGAAAGCTTTGATGCTGGGGAGGGAGGGAGCTTGGCCAGAGCCCCCGAGCCGAGCGACTCAAGCGGGTGCCATGTAAAGGATGTTCAGTTTGCAGGGATGTGGAAAGAGCTGTTTTCCCAGGGGCTCGGGGAGGTGTTATCACAGCAGAGCTGAGACGATAGCCATTTTCCCAGAATATTTTGAGTGAAAGATACCCCAGACATTTAAATATTATTGATACTAGCAATCTCCAGAGCCTGTTTGATTTGCAAGGGCCTATCACCCAGTCTCAGTCTGCCTTTGATGTGCATTCCTGCATACGCACAAAGCACATTCATTTCCTTTTGCAGTGTTTTCATTTACTGCTAGGAAGCCTTTCGGCCCCTCAGACAGGCCTGTGGCTATTCAAACAGTGTCAGTAGTTTTCATATCACTGAGAGTCTTAAACAAACTCTGCTAGTTTTCTGCTGCACCGCATACCAGCATTTTACCAGAGTCCAGAGAGTTTTAAATTCCCACAGTAAGACCTATGGCTTCTCTTCAGAAATTACCCACCATCACCACTGCAACTGCCCAAAATATTTGCCTGAAAATCAAGTTCTTGCCAACACCCACAGCTGAGTCCCACTTTCTAACACTCCATTATAAAACAGGGTTTCACTCTCCAAAAGAGGTATCGAAGGGTGCCACCAGAGCACATGACAGGAGGAATAAAATGAGGTACGACTCAAATATATTCTGAAAATTATCTTAAGCTACACAGGTTTGCATGTGGCAATGTTAGCTGGAAGTAGTCTTAACAAAGAATTGTTTCCATAAAACACTTCCACAAGAAACATTCCTGTATAACTAACGTATATGGGAGGCAGTTCTCTATCATCTTGCTGTTCCCTATGCCACTTCTACTTGTGCCATTTTTTGTCATTATATGATGCTCACAGCAGAATGACTATAATCAATCTGGCAGTGGCATTACTGATTCTCAGTGTGCACCACTATCCCTTCTGAAGGTGGTGACATGAAAAGACAGGCAAACGTGTTGCAACTGGTATGTGTTACCAAGGATGTAGTGTGAACCAGCTGAAACCGGAGGAAAGGAGAAGTAATGGGTGTAGGCAGTACGGTTTGCAGCAAAACAGGCTGGGACCAAAGCCAAGACGGAAATTTGGACAAGACAGGCCCATGGTTGAGGGCTAGGTCATGACTCAAAACGTCAAGGAGCCTTGAGCATGGTGCATCCAAAGGGAATGCAGGGGTGCAGTCTGGAGTCACAAAAATGTTGGGAAACCTAAAAAGCGAGGAGGGTAGGGAAGCGAATGACTTGAGCAGTCACCAACACCTGCAAGCCCTAAGCCTATGGCCGATCTGCTTCTGAGGAGCACTTGAGTATCCTGCCTGGCCTACAGGTGCTGGGCCAGGAGGCTGCAGGTCTCCCGCAGATCCTGGGTCATATCTGCAAGGCCCAGGCAGATGGCAATGACATAACCTTTACTAGCTTGTGAATATGTAAGCTTGTGGCATTACCCTCTGGGGTTCAAGAAGTTAGGGACATGGTTTAGTGATAGAATGGCAGTGTTAGGTTAATGGTTGGACTCGATGATCTTAAAGGTCTTTTCCGACCTAAATGATTCTATGATTCTATGTGTTTAACTATAAAGCTGTCATGACCATGGTAATGACTAATGGGGGAGGAAAATGAGGAGGATGTGAGAAAACAGAAAAGGGTTAAGCAGTCTTCCCTGTACTCTTGTAGTGTTGGGCAAGAAAACACAGTGTGCATCAGTGCTTTAGCTGAAACTGTTCAGCTAACAGTGGCAAGCAGGTCTGTGGCTTGAGGACTTCCGACACTTAGCTGTCAACTGAAAAATTAAGGACTTTCTAGGAAAAGCAATGCCTATCTATTCTTGCCAACCTTTCTTGGCATTGTGGTTGATCAGCTTTGCTGTACTGGGGATTCAAGTGGAGCCAGTAAGTGCAGAGTGGAAGCAGGGAAGAAACCCTCAGCTGACAAAGCAGCACCCTGGAAAGTGAAGGCATGGAGGCGTGATCAAAGCTTAGGTGTACACCACATCACTTTGATGAAGTTTGAGAAGGCAGTGGTGGTACCTAAAACTGATTTCCATTGCAGGGCACTAACTGACAGAATGACACAGAGGGATTTGAAAATGATGTTTAGAAGACTAAGATATAAAAAAGGACCGTGGGCCTCAGCTTGAAATTACTCTGACCAACACTGCAGGGAACCAGATGCTCTAAAGGGCAGTGGGCAGTGGGGGATCCTTGCATGGAGCCAACCATCTCCAAGGATGGTGGTCACCAGATACAGTCTTGTGAGCAAGGCAGCTCAGAGATGATTTCTGAAGGCGGGGTCACTGATGCCTGGAAGGAACAAAAATGCTGTGGGCCTCTGTGGATCGGTGTGGTCTTAGGTACTACATGAGTCGATAGATTTTAGATTCATATGTCTGGCTACCAGAAATTGCCCATGTTCCAGTATTTCCAACCCAATTTGTACCTCCAGGGTGAAATCTCACATCTTTATGACAGAGCAGCTTTCAAGTCTTAATTTTAATCCAAGGTAGCTGGTTTTGTCTGTCAAGGTAGGGCAGATCTGTACTAGGATTTTTACTGGAATTATCTTACTATGATAACTCCAGCAGAATGACGTCTATAAATTGCACATTTTTTCACTGAGACTGGGAGGTCTCAGAACAGTAAAACTTGCATTTGCCCTTTACTGGGCGTCTGCCTTGCTGTTTTGATTACTTGGCTGTTAAGTAAGTTACAGAAATCTAAACACCGAGGAGAACAAGGACCATGCCTCCTGTTGCTTTGATAGCACAGCCTTAACTACAGAGTTAGAGGCTTCTGCCCCCACAAAGAGGAGCTCTGCTGGGTTTCAGTGTGTATGCATAGGGATGAGGTGATTATCTGCTTTGGCTGCTCCAAAGCAAAATGGACTTCCCTGGAACATCTAATCTCCATTTTGGAGAGTACTACTAGAGGGGCCACTCACTTGAAAAGCCTTTGATAATCCTGTAACATACGCCAAAAGGAAGCATGCATTTTTTAATTAGCTGGAGCTGCAGCCAAGCTCACAGTATCAAAACAACAATTCAGAAAAGGAATGTCTATAGTCTCTTGGAAGACATTATGCAGAAATACCATGACTGTCACTTTGTTTGGACTACATAGACAGATTACCTTAATAAAGATGTCCCAGGACAAAGTAAATATAAAGATAACTTTAATTTTTCAAGAAAAGAGCTGATTATTGAATCATGTCACTATACATCAGTCTAATGCTAAAACATTATGGATACAGTTCTGGAATGTCACTGGAAAATTTAAAGACATTTGGGTATTTCAAGATACTACTATTTCAAGATACTACTAAAACACCTATATCAAATGTAGAATATGGTTTTCCATTCACTGCTCTGATAGATGCAGGTGTGTTCCCTTGAAAGTCAACTTAAATTTAAGATCAGCATTTCCTGCTATCTTTGAAATATTTTATTTCTGAAGAGTGGGGGGTATAAAGCTCCAGGTTTGATTAAGAATCCTGCTGTCTACATAAATGACAAAAGCCTGGACTTGCCCTTAGTATGAACTTCACCTTTCACTAACAAGTGCTAGAGCATCCCTGGATGCACCAGCAAAGAGGATTATGGGCTTGTTCATAGACAGAGAGGGAAAAAACCCACGCCTTTAATTTTGTTAATTTAGTAGAACCACGTGATGCTATGTATGTCAATGCATCAGCTAGTCCCAGATTTGGCAGAATACCTGCAATGCTCCCCTACCCCCCAAAATAATGTTTTGGTTTGTGTTTCTAATTTTCTAAACCCAGGGCCAGGAACATCCCAGCCCAGGTACTGTATCAGATGCCTTGACTGTGGCAATGGTATGGCAGTAAACAATAACAGCAGCAGCTGTATCAGGAGAGGCTGCAAGGATGAAACTTCTCACATTTTAGGATCCATCACGACCTGCACAGCATGTGAGGACACTGAGGGTAGCTTTAGGATCACTTTAGATTCTTTAGATCGCTTAACTGCAGTACATGGGGAGTGGAAAGGATTTTCCTTGGCTGACTAGACCAGACATAGCAGAAACAAGAGGAAACCAATGAATAAATGGCTATAAAAAGGGAGCTTAAAGTTCCCTGCAACAACTGTGAAGAAAAATGTCAAGGATGAGGAAATTCAGTGATGGCAATTTAAATTTGTTCCTTAGGCAGCAGTGGAGATATATCCAGGGATGGATGTGATGACAAAGATGACAGAAGTTGCAAGAGGGGTTACCTGACAGCAGCTATTTATGCATAAAGCCTGATGTGGCTGATGGAACAGAGTGCCTGTGAGCAAGCAGTAACACTGAAGATGGACAGGACATGCAAAAAGGGGAGGAGAAGTGTGTTAGTGAGAGAAGGAAAAAAAAGTGAGGAAGAAAGAGTAAACAAAAAAGTTTATACGGGAGTACAAAGAGGAAATCAAGCAGTAAAGAGGATGTGGTTGCACTGAAGAATAGAAGAGCAACTATCTCTACCAAAAAAAAAGTAGGATAAAAAAGATGTTATCTCAAGAAACTGAGCTGAGAACTGGTAGTAGACCATCAGTATATGTCTGAGTCATCAAACTGAAGCAGAGCCTAAATGTTTAGGATGTGGTGACTCAAACGGATGCAATCATGTGATCATACTCCAACTTTCCAAGTTCAGTTTGAAGAAAAAAACTCTACTGGAGCTTAGATGTTCATAGATGTACTAACCAGAAGATGCTTTCAAAAAGTTACTGAAAAAACAAAGGCAATGCTATTTTAGCCTTGACTTCAGTAAGTGGGAGGAAATTATAGCACGCCTGATTATAAAATGTAACTTTGGCAATAACATTAGAAGTTTATATTTTCTGGAAAGACTGCTAAAGACAGGTCTATAAACATAAATTGCAAGTCCTAAAACATGAGCTTTGGCAAAATAAAGAAAAATGGTGAAGCTGGCCGAACTGAAAAACTCAGAGAACCGAATGAGGCGTAATCTTGGTACTTCTTTAAGTCAAAGATGCAAAAATGACTTGTAGGGAGAGAAAAACTTACAGAGGAGCACTCCAGACTTAATTGCCTGAGTATCCTCTCAAAGAAAAGATTAGGAATAGTCCTTAAAGAATAGAAACAAATTCTTATGAGCCAATAAAGCTAGGGTCCTTAACAAATACAAACAAATTCTTATGAGCAAATAAAACTATGTTTTGTATATTAGGTTGTGCAGCGATAAAGTAAAAATAAGTAAAAAATCAGAATAGATTTAGATGCTGCAATGGAAATTAAAAACAAAACATTTTTTTCAGCAGTATAATAAAGAAAAAAAACATCAGGGAAAGAAGAAGTGGAGCCACAACAGAGCAAGGAATAAATAGCTGAAAGATTCAATTCATACTTTGTCTTAGTTTACAATAAGAAAAATGAAATAAAGCATGGAAACAAGCAAGGCAAATAAAGGAAATTATTGCATTTGAGGTGTAAACAAAACTTCAGATACTCTAATAATGGGCTTCCATCTCCTAAACTCTAGAAGAATTAGTTACATGCAAACACAATTTTGGTAGCCAGTTTTGCTAGCAAGTTAAAAATGATGCAATTGTGAGTAGAGAATAGCAAATACAATGTCTCTGCTTCAGGAAGGAAAAAATAGTGTTCTGGGCCAAGACCGATACTCTGACTTCAGGATTAGGCATGGCGTTAAAGAACAAGCATAACTGGAAAGAAAGAACAATTAAAGACAGTAAAATAATTGCTCAATGGGATAAAAGGCACATGGGTTTATGAAGTTTAATTATCCCAGTCTGACAGAAGAATGAATTTCCCTTGAAAAATAAATACAACAGATCTAATCCTACTGAGTGTCAGCTGATATTTTGATACACTGTCAAATGGAAAATAGTTAATATAGCTGAGGAAGGTAGAGGACAGAAGTGGCATTAAAAATCACCCCAGGGTTCCACAAAGAGAAGGCAAAACCAGACCATATTGAAAAGGAAACCACTGGGCTGAAGTATGTTGTTAGAATTTGTCAAAGATCAGTCTTGGTTTCATCTAACTAAATATTTTCCCTTGTGACTTCAGCAAAAAATGTAATCTTCCCAATGATATTTTCTAGAGACACAAGTAGACTGTAATGGTCACCACAATGCAGAACCAGAGTATCACAAAGGAATAAAAGGTGACCTTGAGAAATAAGTAATAGAAATGGGTTGAAAGTTAACAATATGAAGGGCACCATCACTCGGGGATCAAAAATAATTTCTGCTGTATCTGAAACAACAGATGGCAACAGCTGGGGGAGAAGCCTACTACACCATTGTGGTGTTGGATGAGCATGAACCACTGCTGCAATGACTCCGTGAGAAAAGCAAATATGTGCCTAGTGTGTAACTAGGAAATAACTTTCACTGTGGACAGCAGTGGTCTCCAAGACACTGTGAGATCTCATCTGGAACTCTGCGGACTTTCCCGGTCATACCCTGTCAAGCAGGATTAATTGAAATGGAAGCAGATGCAGACAATGACCAGACCAATGGACAGTATACTACAGGAGGGACCGGAGCCTGCTTGGTAGGGAAATGGAATACAAAGAGTTTCTAGAAATACATCAGGAAAGAGTAAACACCAGGGGAAGAAAAATAGCTATATAAGGTAAAGTGGTATAAGATGGAAATCTAAACTAGTTACAAACAGCATTAGTGTAGATGATAGAATTTGGTTTTTATGACTCAGAAGAGCAAGGCTGTGGCACATCCAGTAGAAGCAATGGAACAAGACATTTTCCTGGTATCAACAAGCAGCAGGATCCCTGCATAGAAGGATTGTGCCCAATGGGGTTGCCTGAGAAGCAGGAGACTGCACTTGGTGGTCCCGTGTGCTCCTGGAGGAGGAGGAGGCAGGCCCCTGTTTCTGGTGGCACGGCCACCCGTGGTTCCCGTATCTGAGCTGCCAGCCTGGTTTAGCTACAGCTCTGCAGTTCTCCCTAGTCCTTGAATTAAATGTTGTATGCGTGGAAATCTAAAAGTGCTCATCGTCTGCAGGCATCAGCACCCCTCACTCCTGTTCTGCTTTAGCAGTACAGTTCATTCCTCCCATTTGAACGAGAAGTTCTCCACAACAATCTGGCTGTTCAGCTTTATGCATTATTATATATATTGTATGATTATACTATATTGCTGCCGGACATGCACCATTGACACCATTCCACAGTAGAGGAAGACTATGCTCCCTTTTTGGGACTGCCAGCTCTCTTGACTGCCAGGAACATGTATTCCCTCATAGACTACACAGCTTCTTGCAGTGGAAGGTTATCTCTGTTTAAGTTACAGAAAAATAATATTTCCACAAGCCATGCATTATACAATAAAGCTATAAACTGTGCCTAGTATTTTCCTTGTAACAGTAAATGTTTTCAGTAGTACAGTGAGTGAAGTATAACAAAACCAGCCTCCAGTTAGTGTCTAAATGAAACAAAGCATAAAGTGGATTAAGTGCTGCCATCATTTTATCATAGACATGTGCTTAGGAGAACTGCTTTGTTTAAAAGTTACAAAATCTTTTTGAAGTCTAAGCTTGGATGAAGCTAATCTGCACAGGAAGCAATCGTTTTTCTTTCTTTGGGTGTCCCTGTTGTTCTTCCATTTCAGCTCCCTTAGAGTTTGTGCCTTTTTAAGCAAATACGCTGCTGGGCTGCGGGGAACTGGGCAGCTGTATATCCCTCATCTTGCACAGTGATGGGTGTGTCTGAAAGCCCTGGCTTTGCTCTAGTCCCCAGTCCAAATCACAGGACCTCAGGAGTCGGGTGTTCATGTTTCCCATCCACTGCAAGTGTGTGAATAACTCGGGATTCACTGGGCCCAGGATTTAGGAAGAAGAGAAGAGAAAATCTATGCTTGCTGCAGATTGATGCATAGGACATGAGAGCAAGCAGGTGAATAGCAGCTAGCAGGGAAAGCTGGGATAGCAACTAAAGGAAAAGTAGCTGAAGCAACAAAGATGAAGGGAAAAGCAGCAGAAGCAGCAGAGCAAGGACGGCATGTGAATGTGGGAGGAGCTGGTGTAGCTATTCAAGCTGAAAAGCACGGGGGCTGGATGGGAAGGGAAACAAATGGCACAAAACTACAGAAATTTTCAGAAGTGGTTTGCTCACTGTGCAAAGCAGTGCTAAACTTAAAGCTCACTTATGTGCATTCAGGACAACAGGCTAAAATTAAGCACAAATGTAATTTCTTTTACGATTCCCATCTTGGAACAGAAGGCAGATTAAGAACAGGGAAAGGGTATTACACCTTAAATGTCCTGATAACCACCTGGTTTGCAACGGAGTTTGTAACAGCAAACATCTTCAGAGCAGGAGCTCATTTACTCAGTCTTCCACCTTTTGCCTTTCCATGAGCTCAGAAGGAAAAAGCAGTGTCAGGAGAAGGTACCCAGAGCTGCCTGGTGTGATTCATGCTGATGCCTTTACTGCATTTGGTGATTTCCTCCTTCCTTCCAGTCTCTGTGTTTTGGTGCTGGTCCTGGAGCAGCGTAGGAACCAGAATATATGTTTGGGGGATTTTCTGTCTTTTTCTAATTGGAACAGAGCACCATGAAATTCTCACAGAGCAAATGATACTAGTGAAAACCCACCGTTTCCTGCCCATAAGAATATTTCCCATTGACTTTTTCATTTTCAATAAGAAAAAACACAAATATTTTGAAAAATATTATCCTGAGGTAAAAGAAAACCATTGCATTTTTAAAACTGACTGTTGAAATTTTAAAATAACAATAATAAAAAAACAGACTGAAATATTCCATCCTCCTTAAAGGCTTCTGGAGGTTTTCCTTTCCAAAACAAAACACTCTCGACATACCCATGTTTCCACGGAAAGTTTCAGTTTTGACATGAATGGCATTGTTTGGCCAAACAAACAGTCTTCCACTGGAAAAAAATCTGACTA
>BOSO01014700.1:0-13009 GCA_018403395.1 Gorsachius goisagi | reverse complement strand
GCACCCTGGGCTCTGTCACATCAACCCTTTCCCCACCGAGACCCTGCAGGCTGCAGGTTTTCAGGGCAGCCACCGCCTCCTGCTCTGCGTTTGCCCGATGGGGCAGGATCACACCCCAGAGCCCATCCTAACACCCCGCCAGAGGAGACGCCCGGCTGCGGGCAATGGGAGCACCCCAGCTGGGGCAGGTGGGCTAAGCTCCTCGATAAACACAGTACGTTTTGTTACGCTGCACTTTTGTGCCCCGGTTTCCTCAGCTGCCTCAGAGTTGAGTGATGTTGAATAAATGCTGATTACTGACAATTAACGGGGTTCTGTGTGCGTGCAGCACTGATAACGCAGGGCCTGAGGCAGGTGCTGGCCGGCATTTATGATTTAACTGCTTCTGCACCACGTGAGTGGGATTTCTAGGAACAGCCAAGGTGGTTGAGTGTAAGCTCTGCACGCAGGTATGTCAAGGAAAAGCGGTATTGCACGTAGTAGTAGGTCTTGCTTTCCAGCCCTCTGAGTGCATCATTAATTCCATATCATCCCAAGATGGGTGAGTGCACAGTGCTAGTGCAGAGCCTGAGAAAGATTTATTGCTGTTACTTGAGTTTGTTAACAGAGCACTTAGGCACCGGTGGAGAACAGGGCCATTCCAGTAAATGCAATGGAAAAATCATCCATAGCGCAGAGCCACATGTGTCCTGAGAAGCTGAGCAAGGGAGGGGGGATCGTACCAGCCGAGTGCCCCCATCTGACCCTCAAACCATCTTCAGTTCTGCATTAAAAACAGATGCTTGTTTTAAAACGCCTGTTGCGGAAAAGTTAAACACAGCTAATCATCACTCAGAGCCCAGCTACCATTTGGCTTCAGGTTGTGATGACATGAAGAGGGGGGGGTCAGGACTGGGGTGGGATGTCTCGCTGCGGTACCCGGCTCAGCCCACGACGATCCGCCCCAGCTCCAGCGTGGGATGGCCGGCGGGTGGCTGCCCCGGCAAGAGGGCTGCTCTGCAATGGCAGGAAGGAGCAGCAAGCTGTAAATCTCACTGAGTGGAAAGAGCAAACACCGTGACGTCGCTCCTCGCTGGAGCTGGGCTGGAAGGCGTAAACGCTGTCCCCACAAACCTTCGTGGAACTATTGCTGGTATGGTTGAACAGGGGTTGGGACTGCTGCAGAGATGACAAGCTTTGGCAGAAATGTTTATGGGTCTGTAGCTGCTTAAACAGAAAAAAAGCTGTTCTGCAATCAGCTTGTGGGTCTATCTAAAAATATGAGCAGAAGGGTCTCTTATCCCTCAAATATTTTAAAATTAGCAGGTTCTATCTTTGCCAAAAGAAATCTTTAAAACTTTATAACATTTATGCCTCATAATTTGAGTCTTTGATGTGGCATCTGTCCTTAAGTCCATGTTTTGAAGGGAAATCTAAGAAACACATCTGGATAAAGCAAAGCTTCATAAAACACCATGCCATGCCAAGCAGTGTCTCCACTCAAGGACTAGTGTCACATCACAGGCACTCTTCTAGGGCAGTGCTGTCTCTCCTCCAAGCATTCCCACCAGAGGTACCGTTCCCACCAGAGCTTTTGATTTCTGCAGGGCTCCCAGGGTCATATGTCCTGAGAGAGTCCCTGGTCTCCACCCTGGGGATGCTACAACCCAATTAGCAATTAGTGAATGGGATTTTCCTTTGTCATTGACAGCCTTCTCCAAGAAGTGTTGGGAACCTGCACCGCAGGAAGGGGCTCAGTAGTTTTCCTGAACTATCCTCATGGCAGGGAAGGAGGAGCAGCTGTTTTTAGGACTTAAATGTGGCTACTTCAGAGGTGGTATTCCTCTAGCTCCTGATAGGCAATAAACATCACCCATGAAAGGGACAACGTCAACACCAGGGAGGCAGAGCTCAAGGTGTTACAGACTGCAAGGGACCCCTCAGCAGACCAGACTGGGCTTGATTTCAAGTCTGAACCATGTGTAGCCGTCCCCATCACTTGCAACGACACAGCAGTGGCACAGCATCGAGGTAAAGCCTAAGGGGGTTTCTTTGTGCTCAGAGCCACTGGCAGGAACATTCAGCAGAAGACAGGGAAGAAGCCTACCCTGCAAATCCTTCTCTTCACACAAGTGTTTCTTTCCTTGTGTCAATGGAAATGTTCATCACCGTTTATCCTGGTACTGGCCAGCAGCAGCAGCAAAGCCAGAGGTCTCTTCTGTTTGTAATCTCTGCTGAGGAGATGAATCATTGCTGTGCATCATCAGATCATTTCTGTTTTATAACATGCTGCTTATTTCATTACAAAAATCCAGCTTTGAGTGGAGTAAATTAATTTGAGTTTTTCCTGTCCTCACATTCCTTTTGATATTTAGAATGTGATTTCCACATAAAACCAGAAATACTGACCTGTGCCAGGGGCCAGCTAACATCAGGCCATAGGCTGTGTCCAGCACAGCACTTTCTGGGCACCAGCCACCATTTCGTAGATGGGGCTCCTTTGAAACAGACCCCTCTCTGTTATCTGGTTCACATCCTGTCATCGCTAACTTGCTGTTCCATCATTCTGCAAAAGCAAGATAGCTCTGGAAAGTTTATTAAGCCCAATCCTGTCTGTCTAATGTCAAGTTTAAAGCTTCCCTGGCCTTTTTCTAAGTTCACCTGGGTACACCCTACCCAAACTGCACTGCAGTGTGCATCAGCTCAGGCAGCTCAGCAGCTGCCTTCACATCAGGAGATGGCTGTGTCTCAGTGGTCCTGTGCTTTAAGTGTTTGCCATACAAAAATCTCCAGAGGATGCACTAAAATGAAAAGCATGTTATCCATTGTCTCTTCTCTAACCATACCCACCCCAAAAAGAGCAAAGAACCTCAGGCCCACCAAGATTAACAGGGATCCTCCCCAGACTTCACAATGAGGCTGAAATTGTACCCGTCCACCATGTGTGCAGTGTGTACAGTGGAAAGTATTTGCCATAGGGGCTCCAAACAAAGGAAAACTGTTGCTGGGATAAACCCAACCAACATAAAATAGCTCATCCTCTGGTGCGAGTCTTCTAAGATACCGCGTTGCAATTTCTGCTGCCTTTCTAGTTCGCTCTTTTATTCATGGAACTTCTTGTATCACCTGTGAATTTCTTTGGGCTTGTTCAGCCTGAAGAAGAGACTGAGAGGGGACCTTATCAACACATACAAATATCTCAAGGGCGGAAGTCAGGAGGATGGAAGCAGTCTCTGCAGTGGTGCCCAGTGACAGGACAAGGGGCAATGGGNNNCTGCCTGGACGAAGTCCTGTGTAACATGCTCTAGGTGGCCCTGCTTTAGCAGGGGGGTTGGACTAGATGATCTCCTGAGGTCCCTTCCAACCCTTGTGATTCTGTGATTCTGTGATTCTGTGGCTCGGTGTAGTAGTAAGCAGTAATCTACAACATGCACCTGATGGAAAAAATAAAAGTGGTAACAATGGCCTGGCCAGAACTGTAATGTTGTAAAGCTAAATACAAAGTAGCCGGTGGCACAGAAAATTTTACTAACGCCCAAACATACACGCTGCTATTGGGACTATTTTGGGCCCGTGCTCTGAGCTCCTAGGGGGTAACACAGATGCATGCACGTGCTCCTGCTACACTGGTGCATGCAGGTTATTGCAGTACATCTCCCTCCCATCAATGCATCCCCCTGACCCATGCCTGGGGCTCTCGCAAGAACGTAAAGGGGCAGCAAGGAACAGGGTGACGTGTGCTGTACCAGCTATCCTAAGTTACAGAGAGAACTCCTGACTGGCAGGGCAGCATTGAGGCTGTAGGCTTTGAGTACTGATTCCTGTGACTGTCACATGCATACAAAAAGAAGGATTTCCCAGCTGCTTCCCCATCGACTGCAACGTCCTATGCCATCTACCAGATCTGGACTTCTTTGGGACTGATGCAGAGACCTTTCTGCTAGCACAAGCCTCTGCAAAGCCGTTCAACTTGCTGGCTGGCACCGTGGCCTCTATTTGCAGGGCATGACAGCTTAGAGAGATTTGCTTGCTGATCTTCAGCCCAGGCTGGGACTCCACAATTTTCCATTAAAGAGAAAAAAATATTTTGAGTGTGGCTGATTTTTAACAGAGAAAGCAAAACCCCAGGAAAATGTTGTACATAAAGGCTTTTGTAAACAAAATGTGTTTTGGAGTTTAATTGAGGCTTTGCATGCACATACTAATGTCAAGCTTAATTTATTGTGCTTCATTGCTTGAAAAAGCATGGGAGAAGCATCTTCCTGCACGTTAGTTATTATTTGAAAAAGGGGTCTCTGTTAATAGGACATTGAACCTTAGGCCGCTGCAAGCCGGGGGAGAGTAAATCCCTTTACCTGTGTGTCACTATTTTTCTTTCTACCTCTGCAGGTCTACTTAAAGCAGGAGCTCCTGGGCCAGGCAATCCCTAACTGCATGTTTTTACAGTGCCTGTTGCGACGCTGCCCCCACTGTGCCTGGAGATGCTGCTGTACCTAAGTGTTTTATAATAACGATTGACAATTCTATACAATTCAAAAGGAGCAATCAAGGTGGCTGAGATCATCTTTATGATTCAGCCACTGCTTTATCATTATTAGCCAAAGTCACGCCTACCCCTGCTCCAGATGGTGGTGGAATAGGAACAAGGGAGTTTTCTCCCCTGGCTCTCCAGGACCATGGTGGGGCTGTAGGAAGCAGAGAGCTCCTCCTTTCCTGTGTCTCAGCCAGGAGAAGACATTCAGCCTGGGAAGTAGGGTATCCTTCTGGATCTCATAACTGGGTGCCAGACCTTTTGTGCTGTTTGAGGGGAAGTTTTGACCTCGCGTTGCAAGAAATCACAAGGCAAGCTAGAAACGTCAGACAGTACAAGTCACCTTTGCTGCTCTCCAAAACTTCATAACCACTGTGTGCCTCCAAGGAAAGACCAGAAGGGCAGTCAGGTTGGTGAAGGACTTTATCTTCCATCTCAGAGACAAACACCCAAGTCTCTGAAATACGAACCAGTTTGTGCAGACTTGCAAAGCCCAAAATCATAGGAAAAAAGTCTCAAATGCATTGGGGCCTGTGGCCAGCTTGCTGCTCTGGAGGACTCTTTCCTGGGCTTGCTCCATTCCTGTGTGTCACCGGGCCCTTTTGGCCCAGGCCATGCCTCATCCCACAGCAGATCATACAGTGCCTTGTGTCTGGGCACCACTCCCCTTCGCCCTGCCCAGCATGGGTCACTCTGGACTCTGCACCCCGGAGTGGAGCTGGTGGAAAGGTCTGGGGTAATGAAGCTGCTACCTGTGGCCAAAACAGCCTCAGCCCTTGCAGTGACTCTTTGGTTGCTTCTCCCCATCTTGGTCTCTTTTCATTTATCAACTTCTTTCTCGGAGGCTGGTAGAGAATCCCAGGCCAACGTCATTCTCTGGGCAGCTGCCCTCCCACCTGCCTGCTGCTCTCCGTGCCTCCCCAGCCCCTCCGGCACACCGCCACACTGCCTCCCCTTTCTCCCAGGGGATGTGCTGTGGCTGAGGTAAAAAATATGAGCGAACTCTTTGTTAACATTTTGGGAGTACATTGCTGTATGTGTTTGTACATAAACTCTTGGAGGCTCACCAAGTTAACTCTGTGTCCTGATGAATACAACCACTTCTGGTACTATCGCCTCATTTCACAGATAAGATCGTTATTTGCTAGTGAGACGTCTTCTGAGTTGTTTTTTGTTACGTGTACTTATTCTGGATCAGTTTGTAATGTTGCTTTATTTTTCCTTGTCGAGAGGTAAACACAGCTACAGGCTCCAATTCCGTGTTTCCTTGCCTACAGCTCAGGGACACCACCGTGAATGATACCCCACAGCCCAGGCAGGCCAGAATCCCACCGCTCTCAATTTTGAGATTGTTCAACGATGCAGATTTGGCAATGTGTTTTGGGAAGACACTCCTCTTCTTAAGTCACTAAATACCATCAAACATCTGTTAAGCTGTGGCATTGAAAAAAACCCCAAAGACATGTGCCTGTGACCTCTGTGAACAGCAGCAAGACAGATCACTGTCTCCCATGGAGAGAAGAACCTCACAGGAACAGCAGCCATCTCCGTATCTACCTGAATGTGTGGAAGGAATAACACCAAGAAGTTTATTGAAAAAGCAGGCACTGGTAAGCACATTCTGCCTGATTTTGTGGTTTTGCCAATCAAAGTAGTGAGTTCTTCAGTCATTTCTCTCCTCTTCACATAGGACAATAAGGAAACAATGGTTTCTCATTCTAATCATAAAATGCCATTTAATAAAGCATCTGGCATGCTCTGTCTTCAAAGGAGAGGTTTTCTGCCACCTAGATCTCCTTGGCCATGTAAAGAAAACATTTGCCAGTGTACACCACAATACTGGTTGAATGTTGTCAACCAGCTATTGTGGTGTCTAACAGAAATCCATAGTGCTCCCCATTACCAATTAGCCAATCTCACTGAAAATGTTTGGCCACGCTAGAGAGAACTGAAAGCCAGCAGGAGGTATATCTTTGTAAGCATCATGCTTTTGGGCTGTAATGGCTAAGAAGTAGAGCCTGAAGTGCTGTGGGAAGGAGGCAGGAGCAGCCATGAAAGGCTGAGCTCTCCCTACTATATTAGGTAACTTGGAAGTGGAGAAAGCCGTGCAGGATTACGAGTAGGATGAAGAATAATATGTTTCTCTCTCGCCCTCTTTGCTATATTTCTCTGTTGTACATATCCCAAGCTATTTATGGCTAAGTTTTAAATTCTGTTTGGAAAGCGATGGTTAGCTCCAGGCTGGTGACAAGATACAACACATCTGACCTCCACATCACTGCTTCTCTTACAGCTCTGGCTGGTGTTGAACAGAAGGTGTTGACCTCTGTTCACTGTGCAGAGGAATTCGTGAACTGAGATGCGGCACCCTGAATCTACTTTTTACAATACAGATGTCTACAGCTCAGAATCACTGCCCCCCATCAAAGCCAGCATACCTGAGGGTGGGAAATTAATTATCTTCTAACTCTTAGAAACTAATCTTGCTTCAAATAATTTACAGTACAGGCAAAGCTGGGGGCACCACAGCACCCAGAGGTCCTGAAAAGAACAATGACTGCATCTTGTTGCTGTCAACCTCATCCTTATCTTGTAATCTTCCTGAAATCAGCATCTCATCAGCATCACACCACCTATGAGAAGTAGCCTGTTAGTATTTTATTGATCCTAATTTTCAACGGCCATTTGAGAGCTGGTGTGGAGAAGGACATAGCATGTGAAGGTGCATTGCCTGCTCGCTATTAACACCGGCAAATGAGCACTGTTTTCCTACATGTATAAATGCAAGGAGGTTCTCAGTGCTCTTCAGCATGTCGTATGTCTCTCTGCTCTCTCCGAATCCAGTGAGGCATATCTTCCCAGTGCCTTCACTTGGATCAGAAAAAATGGGTGATAGAGTGTTGCTACAAATTAGTCAAGGTAGCCCTTATTGCAGCTTTTGCCACTTGACTGGTCTTTAGAGACTGGCAATGCAGTGTGGCATCTTCAGTGTGCGTTAGTCACTTGGCATGGCAGAAGCCTTTTCATGGACCTTTGTCTGAATGGTGCAAAAATGATGGAGCTCCCCAGCTGGAGATTTTCAGCTTGCTAGCATTGGGAAATGCCTCATTGTGCCCTTGCTGGTGTTTCAGCAAATAGCTGTTAGCGCATGTTGGTGCCAGGATGAAGGTTGGTGAGATGAGGAAAGAGACTGTAGGGTATGGTATGGCATGATTGCTTGAAGTACAAGGAAACTGGATTAGGTGACCTCAGTCAGACAAGCCCAATCCTGCTGACAAAGCAGATCATGCAGTCTATTACGAAGCTATTAGAGGGCTCCATCGCATCACAGGTTGAGATTTGCTCCCTTTGCCTGACTGGTTGAATGTGAATTTTTGTAAGATGACCCAAAGCACATGTGTGCACCTCTGGAAGAAGAGTCCATTCAGCCCACTGTCTCATGCCCTATCATAGTCATTCATGTGTGCTGACATCATAAAAGTGCTCACAAATGACTGAGGCAGGGAACAGACAGGCATTGCTCTAGAAATCATAAACTGGCTGTAGTTCCCTAAATCCAACCTTAACTGAGGTGTGTTCATCTTTTCCTCCCAGCTGAGTTACACACACGTGGCTACTCAGGTACCTGCTGAATTACAAAGCCCCTTAAAATGTTCTTCTCACCATGGACCCACAAGCTAACATGCAAAGCCTCCCCTTTAACAGCCCCTCCTTCCTTCTGACATTACCAAAACAGGGAGTACGCTACCCGTGCCTCTAGATGATGGCAGTGTTGCAATGGAAAAACACTGGGAGGAAGCATAGATCATCTATCTTCTCGCACAGTAGGTCACTTTTCAAATTAGTTATATTTTCCTGAGGTCTCTATGTTTGGAACAATAATTATTTTTGCCTACACACAACATTAAAATGAGTGATAACTTTCTCAAGTCATCAGCTGCATCAAAGCTTGCAAATTGCAATTTTGGAATGATCATTTATCTTACTTGTCCCATTAATCTTACTGCATGGATCTCTCTGGCAAGACATCTGACTTCTAAACTTTTTCATACATTAGATACTTTAATAAATCAACATATTTAATATATATCAAGCTGTGATATAGTTATTTCAATAACATAATTTGTTTAATGACATAATCTGTTGTTTCGATAGCAAATTAATAGCAAAATGACTAAAAGTATACACAGAATCTTCATTAAAAAATATCAGAACTAACAATAAATATCTAAGCATTTGGATGAAGAAAATACTGTGAAAGGGCAGGGTAATCCAAAATAGCTTTTTGCTAGATAGAAAGTATTGTGTCAGATTTGAGGAGATCATTACATCTTGTTTGGTGCTTTTCAGTATTAATAGGCTTTTTCCAGTGTGTTACACAAATTGCCGTGTCTTTGAGGATATTAAGTTCTAATTGTCATGGGCTATTGTGCACTGCAGCTTCAGAGCTGGACTGAAAAGCATCTGGTTACAGCAGTAACTTTCATAAGATCTTTTAGATCAATAACACTAACTTTCCAAAATACATAATGCAAACAAAACAAGCAAGTGCTACAGATGTGGCTTAGCTTTTACACAGTCCTAATAGGCAGAATTCCCTGTATTTCCATGAAATTTCCACTGCAGAACTGAAGACAATGAGAATTTTGAGTGAAATGAGCCTATGGGGTGTGGACTGTGGTAATTAGAGGAATACCTCCTGGCCTCTTGATCATCTATCTGTGTTTTCCTAAAATGATGAAAAAAACCCAAGTGGCATGCAACATTTGCTAGGCAGGATGTCTGAAATGTAAACATCTTTTCCTAGCAATCAGGATTTATTTTTAAATTCTACATTCTTAGTTTTACTTTGATCTGCAAAGTACAACTAAGTAATCACAGATTACAGATGTAACAATACTTTCAGCAATATATTCAATGACTTTATAAATTTTACCTACACCCATGAGTGACATTTTGTTAGCTAAAATTGTGTGTTCAAGGAAAACATCATGAAAAGTCAGCATATATCCAACTGCATATGGGTACTTGGGCTTATTGTCACCGAAGTTATGCAGGTAGATGTCTTTGACATCCTCTCCTGTTTTGATGCCTCTGAGTTTACAGCATCAGACACTACATTAGCAAGCTTTCCAGGATGTGACTGAAGTTAAGTGTTGTCCCAGACTTATGGTTTCTATGATCTAAGGATAAAGGAGCCTACATTACCTTGCAAAAATATTGAGTGGTCTAAAAACCAGCAATACTTGCAAAATGCTGAGTTTTGTGAGAGAAAGAGCATGCATGGGTATAGCCCTTTTATAAGTTATTTTTGGCACAAGCATTTTCTAATGGCTAGGCTTTAAAGGAAATTTCTGTTAGGAAAAAAAAAGAAATTTCCAAGGAGCAGATATTTGACCCATCCTCATGTTTGTAAATACAGAGATTACCATAAAAAGTTCTTGTTTATCAAATAATCACATCTTCTTGAGAGCTGTTTCACTTTCTTTTAATTCTGCAATGGCTCAGTGTTCACTGGCTGGGAAGAGTTTATTCCCATCTCTTCTGTTTTACAGAACCCGAGGAGCCAAGATATGTCAGGTGATGACAGAAACCTCCTTCAGACCTCCTCAAGCAAATGACATCACTCCAGCTCCCTCACTTCCACCTCTTGATTTTCCACATTGTGTAGACCTGTAACAGGGTATATAAAAACGAGAAATGATGCCAAATGTCCAACCCCAACCTCACTGGTTGAAGAGGAATTTTTCCAAACCACCAGCCACACCTAGTGCAGATCTGCCTGGCCCTAGTGGACCTGCATCCCTGTACCATCCACAGAGCCAGTCAGTCAATTTTACTGGTAAAATCCTCAGGAGGTTAAAGTGTCCCTGACCTGCGCTCCTATAAGGTGCACACCATGGCCGTGACCGGCATGGGGAGCTCCCCAGTGCCTTTGGAGAAGCCACCCTCACCCTCCTTCCATCACACCATGCTCAAGTGAGTCCAACCGTATTTTTGAGTCCAACAGTATCTTCTTTTTGCCTATTTCTAGCCACCTGCAGTCCAGCATGTGCTGCCTATATTTAGTGCAAAAAATAAAGCTGTCCTCATCATGCTCCATTTAAAGTCCACGGAGAGCTTGGCTGGTGATTTTAATGTGGCAAGGACAGTGCCACTTTTTTCTCCCTGTGCTGGAGCTGCAACTGCTGCACTGCTGCCCTTGAAGCACTAACTCAAAGCCTTTGAACCGGAGGGCTCTGTGCACTAGCAAACAAATGCCAGTGGGCACTAACAGGAACACTTCTGAGAAGTCACAAGCCCAAGGAAAATAAACATAATATTGCAAAGGTGGGCATCGTTATGCTGCTGGGGTGGTTTTTGGTGCTGATTTATATTTAACCTACTTAAATAAACCGCAGTGGCTGTTCCGTGAATGCAAAAATGGATTGAAAGTTTCCATTTGATTAAATAAGGAGAAGAAATTACCCTGTGGCTAGCCTGTACATTCACTGATCAACAGTGAAATCTCAATGGAAACTAGTGACCTGCCACTGTCAACACACAGCCAATTTGAACTGAGCTTGAAGGGGGCAGTCATGCAAGCACCACTTTGGACATTTATTTAGCACCACTTTAGAGCACAGCTCTCTGTCCAGCTCACACTATTTTCCGTGTATTTTTGGGTGAGGCATGTTGGCTCTGGCTATACACGTAGATTGAACAGGACCAGGTTATGCTGAGTTGTTGTACAGCTGGGTGGATGCCCTGCACCCTGGGGCTTGGATGAATAATGCCCCCAGGGGACACCAGGCAAGTTGGGAGATGGTGCAGTTCCAGGTGACCTGTTCCTAGGGTCAGGCAACCTGGATGCTGGAGAGAAAAGGGCTTGGCAGTGCAGACACCAACCACTGTGGGCCAGCAGGCACCAGTGCAGGAAAGCAGTCTGACGAACATGTCCCCGGTGCTCTTCAGCCCCAGCTCAGTGCCAACCATGCCAGAACAAGGTCAGCTCCTTCCACAGCCACCCCCTTGCCCAGCTGCTATCCTCCCTCAAAACTGTTCACCTTTTTTTTTTTTTTTTCCTGTTCAAGCATCCTGGGAAATGTGGAGTTGACTTCATCCACCTTGGGAAGACCCAGGGGACTTCCATATTTTACAGTGGTACTTTCGCAGCATAAAAAGATAAGCTTCAGCCTAAACCCTTCCAAGCTAGAAAAATTCCTGACATGTGCTGTCTGCACGGTGGGTTACAAAGAGAGTTGAAAAAATTACACAACTACAGATTTAACATCTTGCTAAATTTTGCCACACTTTTGCAACTTCTTTCCCTAAACAGCCAATGCTGAAAAAAACAGTCCCAGAAGAATTTACAGTAGAATATTCTGCTCTCAGCTTCCCTCCAGGCAGAAACTGGACTGAGGGAGATGTATTTAACCCATACAAAGAATTTTAACATAAGCAGCATAAACGGCCAACCATCCTCCCACTGGTTGCTCAGAAACCTAGTCCGTGAATTATCCTTTCTTTCAAGATTCATTATCTAACATGTGAAAAATGCTCAACACTGCTCGCTTAGTTTAGGAAAAAGTTGCTGTGGAGTTCTTGTTCATTCTGCATTTTCTGGAAATCTAAGAATACTTTGTTTTCTCCTCCCAATATTTATTGTCTCTTTAAATGCCATTACTAAATTCGAAGGAAGACATAGAAGCAACACTGCTCTGAGGTAACATTTCCATGCCTTTTTGCAGGACCTGCATATTTTCCATGCTCTTAAATCACTGGATTTGCTTGCTAGAAACATAAAATCTTTCTCCTTTGGGGGTGTTTGGCTGAAGAGGTCTCTCAGGTCTCTCTCAGGCAGTTTCCTGTGATTAAAAACCCCTAACAATCTCTTTGATTTCAGGTTGCCCCACAGATTCTGCTTTTTAAGTTTCATTGTTTTGGCCACCTTTTTTGGCTGTTGCTTTTATCAGCTTTGTAAACTCTCTGGACCATTTGAATCTCCTGACTTTTAAAATCATCTCCATCTCAGCTCAGCCTCTGCTTTTTCCTCTGCATTTTTTTCTGCATTTACCATTTGCAGGTGCTCTTATTTCTGGCCCTTCTTTCTGCCATCAGCTGCAGTGCCAGCACAGCTCCCTCTCTTTTGTTGTCTTCCAAAATAAAGCCCAGTGCAGGGGGAATGCTGGATGCCACAGCATGAAAACTGAAGCAGCTGTGTGTGCAACAAAAACCCAAAGACCAAGGGAGGGGAGGGAAAAAAAATTCAGCCTTTTTCTGCATTTGCAATGCTGTGTGACAGTAGGAGTTTATTTGCAAAGTTTTTGGTTGCTGTGCCTCTGCCTCCCCTAGCTGGAAAGGAAAGACTTGGGGGTACTGGTTGACAGCCGGCTGAATATGAGCCAGCAGTGTGCCCAGGTGGCCAAGAAGGCCAATGGCATCCTGGCTTGTATGAGGAATAGTGTGGCCAGCAGGAGTAGGGAAGTGATCGTCCCCCTGTACTTGGTGCTGGTGAGG
>BOSO01014699.1:18501-58876 GCA_018403395.1 Gorsachius goisagi | reverse complement strand
CATATGGTATGGAATATCCCTTTTGGCCAGTTTGGGTCAGCTGTCCTGGCTGTGCCCCCTCTCCCAGCTTCTTGTGGCCCTGGCAGAGCATGGGAAGCTGAAGCACCCTTGACCAAGCACTGCTTAGCAACAACTGAGCCATCAGTGAGTTATCAACATTCTTCTCATGCTAAATCCAAACCACAGCACTACACCCACTACTAGGAAGAAAATTAACTCTATCCCAGCCAAAACCAGGACACACAGCAGCTAGGTTCTCATTAATGAAGGAAAAGACTATGTGTACCAGGGAAAATTCCTTAGAAATCCTCATTGCAGAATACATGACCAGGCTGGCAGTCTAGAAGATATTCATGCGAATTCAACACCTTTCTGTGATAGTCCGCAGCACAAGGCTTGTCTCTGTCCACCGGGAAGAAACAAAGCCCAGTGGTACAGCAGCTGCAGTTTTAGGCAGTGTTACCGCAGCGTTGGGCAGCAACGCCTCCCCTTCACAAGCAAGGTTGGCAATTCTTGCTGTCAGGGTGCAAAAAAGGAATCATCTCATTGAAATCAATGCTCTGTTTTGTTAACACGCTTCAACGGGTTGATATGAAACACCCTTCTTATGTCTTTGCTGGAGCTCCTGGAGGAGCTCCTAAGGCATGATGTACACCTTAGTGATGAAGCGATACAGCTGCATATGACATATTCATTGTAATCAGACCGGAGAACTGAGGTACAGATGGGCTCTTCACCTTTGTCATCCCCACCAGGAATCTCTCCTAAAGCTGTAGCTCACCCCAGAGAAACAAAATTTTGTTCCACACGACATGACTTATCCCAGAGTCTGGGAGCACTGATTTGGCAGAGGTGACACTTCTGGTTCCTGATACTCCCACCATTTCAGACCTCAGAAACAAAACTTATTGCAACTAATAAATCATCTTCATTCACAGGGATCTTCACCAAAGGGTCAGAGCATGGAGCTGGCACAGCAGGGAAGCAAGCAGCGAAAAGCCATTCCAGGCTCTTACCTCCAGGCCATACTCCTTTTCCTATTAAATCCCTTTTAATCCATTCTGGAACACAAGAGGTGCAGAATGAGCCCTCTACAATTGTTTTTAACGTGGCTTTTGAACATGAATCTTTGACATAGTTTTAAAACACATCAATCCTTTATGTGTTTATCTATGCTGTGAGCATTACGTTCCGCTTCCAAAATATCTATTTCTGCACTTGGGTTATTTTATTTCCCTATTGTTAAAATGAAAGATTGGCTAAACCATTTCAGCAGTGCCTGTCAGGCACTTCCTTCTTCCTGCAAATCCTAAAGCTCTGATTCTCGTCATTAAGTCACTGACAATATAAAGACAGACCTCTTCAAATAAACCATCATCAACGAAGTTAAATGCACAGAAATGATACAGAAATTGGCCTGCAGCATCATTGCGGCAAAAATAGAACTTTCTGAAGAGGAAATACATCCACATTCGCTACCCAGAGCTCAGCGCGGAACAATAATGACCTGCATTTTAAAGGCCCTCTTGTACCAAATGCCAGGCAAGGATTCAAAAGCTTTTCAAACTTCGTGGACCACGTGAAAAAAACCCCTCCATTCCATGCAGATAGAGGCATCAACTCCCCAAGAAGACAAGAACAATATAGTTATCAGCCGCTTCTCCCTAGAAAAATACAAGTCCAGCTGAAGGTCAATCCAATAGCCTGCCTAACCCAGTTTGTCTGGTCGTGGATGCTTAAAGAACAGCGTAATCAAAGACAGGCAGGTGATGATTTGTCACCCAGGCTCCTAACAATCACAGTCGCATTTTTTCAGAGCTGAAAGTGGCATCTGGAACATTGGTAACACGTCCTCCAGGACATCCCTTAACCCTTTTTGAATTAATCTGTATTTCGAATTGCTGCAACATCAATGGCAAGGCTCCCACAATGTAATCACTTGTTTTCTTAAATATTACTTCCATTTTATTTTTGAAACACACTGCTTTCTAATTTCTAGTGCCCCTCTGCTTTTTGTATTGTGAAAAATAGCAACCCACGGTAATCATTCCCTCTGTGCCTTCTCCTTATCCATCTTGATTTTTAATTTCTGTATTTTAATCTAAACTGAAAGCCATGCCTCCAGTTGTCCTTCTAATCCTGCGCTTGCTTTCTTAGTAGGCTGGGCTAAGGAATACCAAGCAGAGCACGGCACAAGTGGTCAGACTATAGCTCTAGGAACCCGTATGGGCAAGCTCCCCAGGCACTGGACATAGAGTTTAGCACTTGTCCAAGCTAAGAGTTGACTCACATCCTGAACTAAGCATTTGGAAGTCAACTGGGAGATTATAATTGCTGCAATTAATCCAAGTGTAAAAAGATTAACAACAGTTTATCCAGCTTTTATTCTCCTATGACTGACTACAGTTAATTCTACTAACACCTCCAACGACACACAGCCCAGGCCCAACAGCAGCTTAATTGCTCCTACACTCCCTATATTCTTTGCTCCGTCTGGAGCACAGCCTTGGATGCCACGGTGCTGCCAGAATATTATAATCAGAAAAAGACTCCGGAATAGAAGCACAGCATTAGGCAGATGGTTGAGGTCCTTCCTTCATTTGCTTTTCAAATTAACTAAGTGTGTCCAAATGAGACACTTGATAACCAAATATCACTTTTCCTTTTCCAATATAGCCCTGCATAGCCACACTCTGGAAGAACTTGATGTTTTGCCTTCCCGCGGATGAACGGTAGTCACAAACGCTCGCTTTGTATTTGGGAAAGAAAAGGTAAAGGATGCTTCTGAACCTGACTTTATGGGGCCAAGTTTTACGAGACACCAAGTCTTCTTAAAGCATTTCTATGCAATAAACGCTGCTGCTTTCATATTTTATCTGAAATCACATCAGAGGGATACTGCCAGAGTATATATATGTATATTCCATGCAAGCAGCCTGGGATAGTTAGGTCTTCAAATGACATAGGTCTAAAAAAAGAGTGCAGCTCAGCACGCCTGAAGACAGGGAAATGGTTTAAGAAGCCACCACTTGAGGAGTTGGGGAGCTAAGTGCGATGGGGTGGCACGCCAGGGTAACGTAAAGCGTCTGTGACAGAACTAAAAATATAATGCAGAGCTTGTGAGGATCAGAGCTAATCTGCCTTTCTTCTCCAAACAGCTTCCGATGTAAGAAAATAACATGCCAGGGGAATGACACAGGGAAAACCCGAAAGAGAAAAGCCATCCTCTTTCATTTCGTGGGGCCATTCAGCCCGTTTGCTAGAATGTCTCCTCTGTCCTTTCCCCAAATATCTGCAGTGATGGCAACCGTGCAAAACAAGATTTCTTGGAGCAAGAAGTGCTTCGTAAACAAATAGCCACATCTTAAAGTACAAAACAAGAAGACATGATTTCAAACGTTTGGCAAGGTGCAGGTACATCATGACAGCATGTAAAATGCATTATTCAACACACTACAAAGTATAACATGTCAAAGTGACAATTTATACTGCATTTACCTCCCGTCAGCAAAGGTATTAGAACAGAACAGTGGGTGCTTGAGCAACAGAAATAACAGAGTGGAAGATATTTCCAACCTGGAACAGCAAACAGTTTACCAAATTCAGATGTCTTGACCCCAAAGAGGAATTTAAGGAAATACTTTGAGCCAGAACATTTTAGTGATCAAACCCATTGCATTTAGTTGGCAGACAGTGTCTCCCGTGAAAAAAATTTTGCAGTCAGATTTGTAATAACCCTAGAGCTTCAGATAGGTTCATATAGTGCGTTCCCAAATTACATCACCTACCATTTCCCTTGTATTCTTAATGATCCGAAGAACCCGAGGGGATTTTCTGCACTTAAGTCTACTCAGATACAGACACACAGATCTTGCCAGAGTTCCTTTTGCTGAGGGTGTAGCCTAATAAACTGGGGTTCAACAGACCTGGGTTATCTCCCCAGATTTGCCACTAGCCTGTAGGCTGACCTGGCAGCAAAGGTCCATCTCCCTGCACGTCAGTCTCTCCATTTGTGAATCGAGGGTAACACCGATATTCACAGCAGAACTCTTAGAAACAAGTCGAAGTGAAACATTCTACTAGAGCAGGCATTAGTCTTAGTGCTTTAATTAAGCACAAGACCTTTACATTTCCCCTTTTCAAAAAAAGCTCTCAGCTACAAGCAAGCAAAATGTTCTGAAAAACTTATTTAAGCTGCCAGGCTGAAGTTGATAAACAAGAAACCTCGGTTGCCTGACTTAGGTACACGAGCATAAAGGCAATGACTACCTGGAGAGCTCAGGAACTCACCGTCTTTATTGCTGCGGCAGCCGTCGGTGCTGGCCTGCGTTCCACAGCCGATGAGCGGCAGCAAAGGGCCATTGCTTATGTTTATTGTAAGTCATTCACTAAAATGGATGTTACACGACATTAAAAGTATGTTGGGTGTCTGGGTGCAATAAAAAATTAATTTACCATTCACAAAGCTTCTCATTTAGTTAAATCAGCTGAGTTTCAGCTACATTATCTGTATGTTTCCAATGCATTTATTCCCTATATTTTTGCAGAGCTGGCTCAAACTGAGCTTTATTTTTTATTATTAATTTAATGTAATTTCTATGTATTGCTGGGAGTAGGCCATAGTGTAACAATTATACTGCCACATTGCCATCTCCAGGCAAGCCAAAGAACTGTACAAAAAGCTTTTTCAGAAGTGCATATGCATTTTTTTTAGAATAATAATTAAAAAATATGTACTCTTTGGAATACTCTCCTTTTTCAGGGGAAGGTATGAAAAGGTGTCAGTCATTTGCACTGTGTTTTACTTCTACAGTATTTCCACAGCTACAACCGCACCGAGGCAGACTTGCACCCAGCAAGCAGCAGCTCAGTGCCAACTCTTCTGTATGAACTTGTGCCCTCCGAAAATTGCCATTTGGTTCTCAGATTTTACATGTACACAAGACCTACATTGATCTATATTATTCCCAAACTGACAAACCCTCAGAAAACAAGTCCATAACCTCCCCCATCAAGCTCCTTCCAAGAGCTCTGACTGCTAAGGACAAAGAGTCAGTCATTTCGTGTATACAACTTACATTTGATTGTAACATATCCTGTCACATCAAGACTTCCAGCACATTTTTAAGGAGCACTACCAAAAATAAACCCTGTTTTAAATTTTGGCTAGGAAGGGACAGCTAGCACCGCCGTAAGGATTTCTCAACCGCACACATGCTTTGGCTGAAATGTGGAGGCACACAATAGCTGCACTGCCCTGTTTTCAAGATAATTAAGCTGTTCCAACTAATTACTATACCCTTCAAGTACCATGATGAGAAATGACATATGTAAAACTTCTTGGAAGCACTGTTCACTCCGCAACTTCCTTGCTTTAAAATGAAGGGAGCAAAACAAATTGTTAAACCTCTTTTATTTAAACACAGATTAAGACTATATTTACAGTAAATTTTTCAGGAATTATCATGGCTCATAACAGAATAAGGGCCAGGTTTGCAAAGGCATATAGGGGTGCATAATACAGTCCAGGTGAGATGCAAAAGGATGCTGATCCTCGCCAGAAGCAACAGGGATTCCCACATCATCTCACATTCCCTCCATCAAAGGTGGGGGTAAGCTCAGCGCTGGCTGCAATTTGTAACAATTCTCAGGTTCAACTTCTGAAACTGAAACGTAGCCTTTAAGGGAAGAATACCGGTGGAGATGTACTTCTCTGATAGAAACATCTCGCTACAGGGGCTGAGGAAGGAAACTAAGCCTACTAACTAATAACACATCCAGAAAAAAGCAGCAGAGTTTTTCTAAAAAGCAAACATCCAATGTTTTACAACAGAATAAAGGCAAGAAAGAAAAAATCCTGCCTCTAGAGCACAGACATGCCACTAGATTTCTTCTTAACTGCTTCAGCTCTTACCTAAACTGGAAACATGGAAGTTTAGTCTAATGGGGAAAAAAACAGAGCATGGGCTGTCTCTTCACTGCATGTTCCTTGTCGAGAAGGTTATGGAGGTACCACCAAAGACTTCCAGGCTGGCAGGAGTAAAGCCCCAGTTTATCAAATTTTAGGGGTTTTTTTGGGTTGCAGGTTCTCTGAAGTAGAAGGTTTCATCCTGACCATATTCTGATGTACAGATCTCTTAAGACGTTTGCAAAAAATCAGTTGTCTAGTCCCAATACCCAAAGAGCATGAAACTGAGAAGAAAAAGGATTCATTCCAGGAAAAGAAAAAAAAAAAAAAACCCCAAACCAAACTTCTGTACTTTATGAACTGAAAAGCTTCATCACCCAAAAAGGAATTAAAACTGCGGTCTTCAACCATGCTTAGTTTCTTCTCAACTGCTTCTTGTGGGTAGAGGTGAAATAAGAGAAAATATTGCTGGATTCCTCTAACTTTCACGAGCTCCAGTGACATATGTCATCATACCATGTTGGCAACACTTACAAGTATAGATGCAGTACGCTCCTCTACAGAAGCCTAACCTCACCGTTCCTCTAAGCAAAGACAGACTAGATTTATTTTTTTTCATGATAGCAAGCACCTTGTATACATATGGCTTCCCTCAGCAGAAGCTTGACATGGTGACCTGGCTCTGTTCCCACACAGGATGGAGAGTGAGCTGTACCAACAACACCCACCTTTGCAGTAAAACAACTTGTTTCTCAGCAAGGCTTATTATCTTGGTCTCGGCTTTGTGGTAACACCATTTATACATCTATGCCAATACTAGAACGATTAGTTCAATTCCAGAAAGTAAAAATTAATCATATCCCTACTGAAAATACTTGTACTTTCACACTAACTACAAAGCAGAAAAAGTTTCATGTGCAGAATAAACCTCCACTCGCTACTGTTTGATACCATGAGAACATGTGCTGCAGCTCCGTAGTTCTTCACAGAACCTTGTCCACCACAGCAACAAGAAAAAAATTAATAATTCTTGAAGAGATTTTGGTTTTAGCCTGCAATTTAACTGAACAGTAAATGATTTAACTTCCATTGGAGGAACAAGAGGAAACATCAGTCAAATCTCACTTGACATGCTCATCACCTACTTAATGTCAAATCAAACCATTTTGCTTTGTTCTTCAAATTATGAAACCTGAGGACAAATTGCCACAGCAAAGACACACTCTGCATATTAAAACCCAGGTCAAACAGTTATTTTCTTTTTTTTTTTTTACTATGATTATTAAATGGTTGTAGCTCTACAGATGTCAGAAACAGATTGAGAAATTTAGAGTTTAGAGTTTAGATTGCCACTTAGAGAACGAAATTTAGAAATCATTTGGGAAAAAGCCTCTTGGATGGCATTTTCAAACCAATCACCAATTTCCTGTGCCTGCTCCACAGCATTTTGTAGAACCCACTACTAATCACAGGAGTTTCATCATTTTATTTTTTTATTTTAAACCAACAGAAAAGAAAGCCTGTTCATTTCTCCACAACTCATTTGATCACCATTCATGCCATGCAGGGAGTTGTAGCTTCTGAGTACATCTGCATTTCTAGACCCCAGGCTTACTCCTTGCCCTAATGAGTTTAAAACTCAGTTAAAATTCAGGGTAACTAAAAATTAGAGTAACTTTCTATGTGGCTGTCTCCTGAATATAGGTAAAGTTCAGCTCTGACATCTGCACTTCAAGCTAGTCCCACTAGCAAACACAAGACTGGACAGAGGAAATAGGACACGCCGTATCACTCCTCCATAGCTTGTCTGAAGAATAAGCTACAGCTCAAACATTTTATGGATGCCTGCCTATTACTCATCATGTAAATGGAAAAACCACTGCAAAAAACACGGCTAGTTTTTTATACTAATAAATGTCAGGATACTACACAAACGAGGACAGTATCATTACACTGATTTTACATATTACCTCCTCCCCCTTCTTCCTTTTAAACCAGAAATCATTCTTTAGCCCACTGGCAGAACCAGAGGCATAATCAAAGTCTATATAATCAAGATTTATATAAGGTTTCTACAGCACTATGCAAGCAGAATCAATCTAAATCATTTCAGCCGCATGCAACATTTTTTCCTCAAGCTGTTTCCCCCACCCCTCAACCCTGAAACTGCTTCAAGTCACTCCAGATGCATTTCTTCTAGTTACCTTGTGCCAATTCTTAAACAACACAGGAGGAGGTGGCAAACAGCCTTTTAAAGTTGTGTCAATGTTGCTGAAGCTGCCTGCCTGTGGACCAGTGTAGGAACTCTTCGGAAACCCAAATTCATAGAATCATAGAAGGTTTTGGGTTGGAAGGGACCCCTAGAGGTCATCTAGTCCAACCCCCCTGCAGTGAGCAGGTGTCTTTTGAAAAGGAGAATTCAACAGTTGAATGTATGGTGGGTTCCCCCTGCCCCCAGCAGAAGTTAGCAAGAACTTCAACCAGTTGCAGCAGAGAAGTCCTCTGCTTTTTAAAAAGGCCAATTTCTGTCCCTGCCCTGTTATCCACAGCTGCATGCCTGACATGAGTTGAAGTTATTGGCAGGAGTGTTACGTGTTAATGCACGCTCGTTAAGCAGATTTACTACTCCCCTGCTCTAGAGTTTTCAAAGGAACCATGGAGCTACCTTGTTCTTCCTACTTGAGCAGTTCCTTTACTATTAACCAAGGAAATCCGCTAGCAAAAAAGACCAAATAAGACCAAATACTAGTGTGATTCCCAAGGAGCATGCAGATCTACAGGTTCATATCATACTGCATCCACAGCAAGAGTTTTTTGTTTTTTGGGGTTTTTTTTGTTTTTTTTTTACAGCTGGCTCTGGCAAAACTAGATCTATTCATATAGCTGTCTTAGCTAATTGGCATCCGAGCCAGCAGCCCAAGTATTAGAGCCTCTTTAAATGAAGCTTAAATATTGTGTGGACAAGGCCAGACTCCAGGCAAGTCTCCAGCGCTTCACTGAAGCCCATGGACAGGCTGATTTACACCCCTGAGAGCTGGCCCTTTGTTTTTTACAACCCAATAAGAGCAATTAAACTTCTTTTTTTTTTTTTTAATTCCTTTCTACCCCAACTGAACTGGGTGGTGTTCCTAAAATCGAAGCCAGTTTTCTTCTAAAGCAGCATTTCAAGAATTATGAATCATCTATTGATCAATAAGTTCTAGCTGGAATTTTAAGTGTTCCAAATAAACCAGAACGGAACAAAAAGCACAGCCAGTTTGCAAAGCCATTGGCATGTCTGTACATGCACACACAAGCTACCCAAGAACCATCCCCTCCATCCGTAGTCTAAATTATGCAGCAGCATAGCAAAGGAAGGCCAGCCCCAGACCACCCATCAGCTAGAATGCTAGCTTTCACAAGCCATGTGAACGCAATACACTGAAGTCATGCAGATAAATCTGAATTACCCTAAAATACATATATTACTGAGTGCAATCATTTGTACTTCAGTTGGCACATGTTCATTAGAAGGGAATTGGTCTTGGTTTAAGCAGCCCACTCTTCTTTGTGTAAGGGTTAAATATACTGGCTACTAAGACTTGCATCACATTTTCAATATGAATTTATCCACCTGTCACTTTTTGACCATTTAACCATGATATGCATTTGTCTTTAAGATTAAGACTAGAGCTCTGTATTTACTGATTGTTACTACCGAACCTGCATACAGATATTAATTAGTACTTTTCTTCCCACAAAGAATGCAAACTTAAATAATTCCAAAAAAGGCATTTGCCAGCAGCTAAAGTATGTTGGCTTGAACAATAGTTAAGTAAATACCTTAGTCATGGTCTTCCTGTGTTCTATCCCTCCCACCAAGCACATTCCGGTGAAGAACAGAGTTCCTGTGAAAGAGAGATGGGGCCTGGCTCTTCATCTGCTTTGCACGGTGCACATGCATTTGCATTACAGTTGAAGCACTGTTTTTGAACACAATATTGGGTTTCTATTGCCAAAAAAATAAAAAGTCTACTTTTGGCAGAGAAATTCAAATTTTCACTGGGGGGGAATAAGACTGGCAAGCTGAAAGATATATATGTCTACACACACATTCAAAAGCATCACTGCAGTATCTCCGGACTTACATTCCCTACGGCATGTCTAAATTAAATTTCCAAATTAAATCTCTCTTGATTTACTATGGCAAAATGTAACAGCATTACTCCACAGCAGCTCAGCAAAAAGGCCAGTGTGATATATCACGAGTTGCAGTGCGTAGCCAGAGAACTGGGCCATCAGAGGAGGACATATCCAAAAAGTAACCGAACTCCAGTGAACATGGAGGAAGTCGGAGGAGGAAGGTAAAAGTGTTTGTTTTCAGTCTGAAGAGACTTTTTTTCTCTCCCCTGTTAAGCTTAACTTTTCTGCCAAAGCAAACATTTGAAAATATTATCAAACATTTCTAAAGAAGTTCATAACCATGAAATATGAATACAAAGCAAGTACAAAGTGATGGCAAACACGATGAAGGTCAAACCAGCGTAGGATTTGATCCATTCTAGGGT
The DNA here is from genome assembly GCA_018403395.1 of Gorsachius goisagi. NCBI lineage: Eukaryota > Metazoa > Chordata > Aves > Pelecaniformes > Ardeidae > Gorsachius > Gorsachius goisagi. The sequence continues at coordinate 48,421 of BOSO01014699.1, read as the reverse complement.
TTCATTTCCTTAATGAAATTTTGGACATCCAACCCTTGATAGTATGTCTACAAATGAGATTTCTGCCACTTGGGTTTTTTTAAAAACCTTTTTACCATAGTCCAATGGCAAATCATCAGTGAAACACAGATTACAAGCAGAAAAGGCTCACCATCGAGGACCCATTTAAAGCAGAACAGCAGCGTGATGTGATCTGCTTTACCAATGTTCTGTTTCCATGGGACACCGAGAGTCTAGGGGGAAACGACAAATTAATTCAGGTATCATTTTCAAGCTCATTCCTCATCTTGTGGAAAAATGTATGTGGCAGAGAAACAAACAGTTACATGCTTCTGAGCATATTCAATGAGACCCGTCGACACAACAGTGCTGCTCAGGCCATCCAGGCCTATTTATTCTGACTAATTTCCATAATCTATTGTGCCTGCATCTGCAGGCATTTGACTCAATTGCTTTCAGAGGCAGCTCAGTTTTCCAGACCTCCTATTTTCCATTCCGCTTCAATAAATGCCTTTTCCTATTTTCACTCACTCAACTTTTATTATGTCTTCATATGAAGAATTCCCTTTGGATCACTTGGGAAAGAATATAACAGTCCAGAGGGAACCTAGAGTAGCAATTTCCATGGGGATCCTTCCCATGAAGGCAGTTAACCTAGCCATAAATATTCATCACTGCAATATCTAAGGAATAAGCCAAGGTACGAAAAGTCCTCCTATAGCTTTTTAAAAAAGCCTAACGCCAGTCGTAGACACTGAAATGATAGGTTTTGCATCATCGTTTTCCAGAAGCGCCAGGCATGCTGCTTCTGCAGGACTCGGATGCTGCTAGGCTAACAGTCTCAGGTATTTATACTGATAACCATAAAGTATTGCTTAAGTGCCTTGCAGCCCCTGTGGCATTTGTCTGCAAAATCCCAAAGGGGCAGGGAGACATTCCCATTCTGCTAAGAGGGACACAAAGCAGCGTACAGCTATTTTCCAGGTATTGAAAGGTGCTGAAGAAAAACCCCTTGTATTTCAAGCTATAACACTGCTTCCTGCAGTTATTTATTTTAATTTGAACTTAACTGCCCTTCTGCAAGTGGATGACAACTCCTAAAACAATTTTACCATCTTGGAAAAAAAGAATCCAATAAAATTAAGAAAGAAAATCAAACACCTTTGAAGATGTAGCAGGATATGTGAGCAAAGAGACAGATGAATATTGTCTCACTCGCTTTAGATCCAGAAACAAATTGCACAGCTATGTCAGCACGGCGTTTCACTGCAGCGAATAACCTGTGATGCTACATTGCTTTCAGGCCCACGGAAAATCTCTCTGCGAGGCACCGTCTCGTGCCCTCTGGGTGTGCAAGCTCAGGTGAAAGGAAGGTCAGTCTCTGCCGTCTTCCACCGCACGGCATGTGGAATGCGAGCTCTCCTCCACCATACGGATCCGTCCCAGCAGTGCAGAGATGTGTAGAAAAGCCCCGGATTAAGCATGATAGCAATTAAATATGCATCTCTAAGGAAACAGCCTTGCCCGATGAAAAAATGGCACTTGCACCAAGTCTGTTTACTGCCCTGCGAGAGGCAGGAGGCAGTTTCAACACTTTCTCTTGATAGATGCTCTGTGACAATTAACCAAGGTCTAAATTGGCCTAAGAGTTTAATTTCTCAAAATATGTTCCCTCAGATTCAACTTGAAAAAGACTTGTGGGCAGACTATGGGTCAACCGAATCGCTGCTGATCGGGACAGAGGGAATCTCTTCCCATCTTCTGGGCTGTAATTAAACCAGAGCAGAAAAATTAAACGCAGTGGGGGATTAGCATCCTAGAGCAGCAATAGGCTCGCGCTTGGAAAAGGCGTGCGAGTCAGATAACCAGGTGACGAAGGAGCCACGGAACTGCATTTTCATGACTTTGTAGAAAATTAGTCATAATTCTCCCATCCATAAAACAGACAGGCCTAAAAGTGCCCCGAGATCTGCGAGTGAAAAGTGTTAAGTATATTATTATTATCATCATTCGCAGCCATCAATGAGACACCTTTCAACAGCACTAAAAATTCAGTCAAAGCAACCCTCAGCAGAATTGCTCCAGAACAGGTCAGGCTGCGTAATGAGTATTCTCAATTTCAGGACCGGTTGGCTGATACAATGGGTACCAGCCCTAGGTCAGCACGCTGCTCTGCTAATGCTTCCTCATGTACCCAATTATACTCTTGTATTTGTTAATGTTACATGAGAAATCGTTACAATTACAGTAAATCACCCACTATGAATCCTGGAGCTAAAGATTTTAATGAACATTCATTATAGGAAAAAATACCTCCTCAGACAAAACCATGGGGAAAAAAATACAGTTTTATGACACATGAAATTCTGGCTTTCGCTATCTGTCTAGTACAATTTGTTTAGTAGATTTAGCTCAAGATGCAGCTCTCGCATGAATAAACAGTCAATGTTTTAGACCCCATGCAATCAACTGGTGACTGGGAAACTAAACAGTGTCACTACCATTTTGGTTTCATTATACAAGCCAAAGTATTTCATCTGAGCTTGCAGAGTGCTTGGCGCATCCTCCGGTCAGGAGCAGCTCTGGCAAGGATGGACCCCTCCGCTGCACAACGCCGAGGAGCCAGATTCTAACACCCATCGCTTTAGACACGAGTGAGAGGCAGCACAGATCAGGGGGAAGGTCAACCTGGCCATTAGCAAGTGCCATGCCAAATTTAGCTGGTGCTGCTTGTGGCTGAAGCCAGCCATAGGGAAAGAATTTTTTTTGGTGCTTTGAATCACCTGTAAACCCAAGACCCCTATTAAGCACTGGAATACGTTTAGGTAAAAAACACATCATGCTCTCTAAAACCAGCAGGATACTAAACAAAAAGTATAGGCTAGCATGGAGATAACTGGGCACTGCTGCTGTTGAGACCTCCCAAACAGATTTTCTTTCAACCATGTGAATAACTGCAATGGCAAATCAACTGACACAAGAAAACAAATATAGAATGTGAGTAGAACAAATAATTACGTGTGTGATGATTAGAAACAGCTGGGAAGTCCCTTATGTGGTCTGAAGACTGCTTTGGGGAACCTTCACTTGGAGAAAGTGTACTACGTATTTAAAAACCATTTAAGAATCGTGAATTTGGCTCACATCTGCTTCCTCGTGTCTTGAGGATCTGCAACCAAATACAATACATGAAGCTGAGGCAAGTTCAGTGATTTCAGTCGTGTAGAAAGCAAAAGCCGGAATACATGTCCATACACAAACTCTTGATTAAAGTAACCCAAGTTAAAGCCAGAAACAAACTGTCCTTCCTACTTCCTCAGATGTCTTAAACCAATTTAATTAATAAAATGATAACAAGATTGACAAATTATTCAACAATTTGACACGGGTGAAGGCCTTGCTTCCCACTGCTGAGCAGGGCAGCATAAAATGGGATCACACCACCTTCAGGCAACTTGGTCATCTACTCCCTCGGTGCTACTGATTGTAATTTCCCATAGTGAATATTATAGCGAGTGAGCGTTATTAGGTTACAGGAGGAAAAAGCAGGGTCTTTAGAAGCTGTTCATTCCCTAGGAGAGAGACTCAAGACTTTAACAAATAGTGGTAGTAAAGTCAGGGAACAGCTCAATTACTGTGTCTGCTGGTACTGAAAACAAATCTATGTGCCAGAGGCACAAAGAACAGCAGCAGTGGCATGTAAACGAAGGCATTAATTCCAACACATAATGAAATTCAGACGGAGTTACGTATTATAACCACGAGAAAACGAAACAAGGAGTTCACTGCAAGCAGCACAGCGGCAGGGACAGCCACAAGGACTTAGGTTGGCAGCTCTCGGACAGCGGCTGCACCGAAAGCAACAGGGCTCATCATGTGGCACCATCCCAAGGGGAAGCAGTTCCAGGGAGCAAGGACAACCTCAGTCCCAGCTGTGCTGACAACTTCTTGAGTGACCTTGGGCAAACCTGCCTCTTTATTCAGCAGTGGTCATGTTGCATCACCTATTTCAAAGCCAGGCTTCCCCCTCCTCCCTTGATTCTTTTAATTCAGCCCAGAATTCTAGGTTTTCCCCATTTTAATGGTTAGCCTGAAAAACATCATAAGAAATATTGATGTTAATTTTCAGCTAACTTTCTCAGAAAACCATACAAGAGATGAGTGATACCAACCCGTGGTAGCTGGAAGAATAATAGAGACTCTGGCGCAAAGATTAATAGACGAGTGAGGCAGCATCCCTGCAGATAAATGTGGATTAGTGATAACTGATAAGTCCTTATCACACACTTCTCCAGGTATCAAAAAATGGAGAAACAAAAAAAAGGGTTCAAAAGAAAATTGTGTGTAATAAATGAGTGGCAGGGGATAGGAAGACAAAAAAATAAGTCTCTGGGCCATAAAATGGGAAGTCTTGGTAAAAGAGCTTTTCTCATGTATCTGTTCCCATACTGCATCCAAACAATCTCGTACAGCAGAGGAGGAGAGTGTGGGAGCAGGAGCTAAACCATGTTAGAAATTTGGCACGGGCTCTGGTTGCATCAACCAGATTTAAGGAGCAAGTTATCCGGTCTGATGTGTTTTCAAATAAATAACCCCTAAAGAAATTTGCTAGGAGGTCCACTAAGGTTGGACCTCAAGTCCTTCAAACTGGTTGTGAACTCTGAGTGAACCTGGATCCAGCTTGGTTGCGAACAGAGAGGGCACTGAGCTTTGGGCAGCTTTATGCATTAAATCCATAGAAATTGTTACTTATGCCACAGAAGCACTGAACAACCTTGGGTGCCAGCCACGTGCAGACTGTACCTTACGTACACTCTGCTCTTAAGAACACACACAAACCCAGCTGCTTTGCTCAGAGCCGCGAGGGGAATTTGCAGGGCTGCCAGCTAAGGGGCAAAATAATCCTTTTACCTGTAAACGTGTCTGACTTCCAGATCAAATGTGCTATAGCAGGTAACACAATCTCATTACACCATTTCATTTTATTTTTTGAGAGAGATGACAAGCGAAAGCTGACTTTGAAATCACGTGTTTTGGGGCTCGTAATAACCGCTCCTCTCTAATTACCAACTGTCTTTTCCACCCAGTGCACTATTCCTTCCCAAGCTCAGTCTGCTCCATGCAATGTCTGATGGCTGCATAAGCAAAACACCCCTAGGAGAAGGTTTTTGGAGAGATTCCCAAGAGACCGAAGTGCTCAAAGTTTACAGACTCTTCCGTCAAAGTTACGCGCCCACAAAATCTTTGAAACAAGTTCGGCGGACGTTTCGTCCTGTGCCTCGTCACAGCCGTGTGCAGGAACTCGGGAGTGACTCGCCGCAGGCAGATTTGAGGGGCTGCAGGGAGAAAGACATGGAGATGGGTCTGGCTCTTAACGAGGATTGCAGTCTTATGGTTCCTTGTTAGAGACGTGCCCCAGACGCATCTTCTTTGTCATTACAATACAGAAGCCAGGTTCTCAAAGAACACGATGACAAAACGCGACATCATTATTCCACCGTAGCTTTGCTCAGCAAAGGAATAAAATAAGACTCCCTGGTTTTCCATGAATGGCAGGTCCTGTCAATTCACAGAGGGAGAAGAAAAAAGCTGGCTCAGAATAATTATGCAGATTTCCTTGGTGGCTTGGGGCGGGGTGGGGGAAATGACATTAAGGTCATTTAGTAAGACCTTGAATGTTTTTAATTCAAAATACGTATCACATTTTAATCAAACCAGCTCTGTGCTATTTCTATCCAAGTAATTTGCATTCTGGCTATGTCATGGGGGCAGTTATGAGTCAGCTAAGCTCTCTAATATAATAACTATCAGAAAATTGTCTTGCATTATTCATGTTAATTATGCTGAACCAAACACTGCGGACAGGAAAATGTATTTTCCATTGCAATATTTTTTGCCTCGCAGAGATTTTAAGAATTGATTGGACCAAGTTTCTTTCTCAAGATTAAACCTTCAGACAACAAGGATGTCAAATATGCATGTGCCTTGGCAAACAACAGGAGTTCTGCCTCTGGATTTTTGTTGCATTCAGCTCGTTTATCTACAGTGTATAGATTGTGTTTCTCCATAAACAACTAAAATAAAACCCTGAATTAGCAGCACGCTCAACATTCAGGGATGCCTGGATCATTCAAAGAAAGCATCTGATAACAGGAACGGTAATTTTCCTGGCTTGCCTCCACTCCTGTCAATCTAGTATTTTGACTTGTGACTTTAAATTTTAAAAGGCAACTTGCTTTCTCACGAGTAGCCTTGTTAAATATCCCATCCTGCCCTGTAACACATATACAACATCTATAGCTGTTCCTGCTTCTGCAATTCAAACAAACAGAACTAGCATGAGACAAGTTTGGATCATCTGCACCTATAATGCAATTTTACTGGGAAACTCTATCTGGAAAATATCCCCATAACATATCCTATGCAAACCATCCCGTACATCCACCCGTGCTTCCTGCGTTGAGCCCACGCTCTGCCAGCAGCCAGCACCAACCCCAAAACTTCGAGATGTTGGAAACCAGCCCCCTGCACCCCAGTGTACCAGCAGTAATGGTTAGCAACACCATCAGGAGATGGCAGGCAAGTACCTGGGTACCATCCACCAAATTAATAATTCCTCTGATCAGGTTTGGGTTTGTTTTGTTTTGTTTATTTATTTAATAATAAACTTTTAGCAATTTCTGTTTGTTTGGTTTTGTTACATGTAACAGATAAATTAATTGAGCTCCCTTGGTTGCTTGCACTGCCAGAAATTCTCCTTCAAATTCCTAAAGAAAACATTTCTTCAAGTAACCTGGCCTTAGCAGCAGAACTGAGACCAGCTCACGCCTAAGGTGACATTTGTATTCTTGTTGTCAAAGCCTTATGGAAGTAACTTTCTGGAATGGCAAGGGAATTAATGGGCCGGTGAAGATGTGGGAGGAGAAGAGAAGAAAGAAAGAGAGGGATTTAACACCAACACCCCCGCCTTGTTTTTCACAACTGTGACAAACCTCCACGAAGGAGGGAGCTAACAAACATTACGGTGCAGGGGCTGGGCTGGGGGAGCTGCTTTTAATTCCAGAAAGTTGGGGAGGTTATGGACCTTTTTCATGCCGATCTATCAACGGTGAGTAAAATAATGAAAAGAAATTTATCAACATAAAGCCAGCCAGTTCACATCCATTTTATTCCACAGATGCTCAACGGCTCTCTCGAACCCCATTATCGCTGTATCCTTGAGGATGTCCAACATAAAAGGCTATTAACTCCCCTTGTAGGTGGAGACCTGAACATAACCGCTGGCAGATTTATGCTACTGCAAATACAGACGCTTGATCAAGTTAGAGTCTGTGATCAGTAAAACAGATTGATAGTCTGAGCACACTTAACCCTAAAGGGCAGAGTGATAATACTTAGGCTTTATTACAGTAATTCAAAAGGTATGTCTCAGGTAATTATAATTGCAGGTTTTTACATAATTGTAATTCAAGTTTCTGGTAAGTTATCGGATATATCCTATCCAGCAAGATAACATATAGGCAACCTGCAGAATTTCTACAGAACGTGCGCTAATGGACAGTGCCTGTAAGTACCTTCAAGGAATTCAGAACGGTTTTTTGTACAGGACAAAGCAAAAAAAAAAAATACCTCCCCTGTTCATAGCCTGATGCAAAAGAGAGCATGTAAGATATTGAAGAGATCTGTGGTTTAGACTTTGATTCAAGAAGCCTTTTAAGCATGTGTTTTCCCATGGTTTTCAACAAGGAAACTTGCGGAAAACAAGCTCAGTGTATGAACTCGTCTCTGAATCGGGTTTTAATGAATGTCTGTTATTCTTTTTTCAGAGCAGGCTCTGCCAGGCTTTGGGGACATCAGGCAATTCCAAGTGCAGCAAACATAGGTATTTGTTTTTAAGAGATGCAAACTGAAGATAATAAAAGAACAAACTTGACATATAAGAATGAATACACATGATTAGACTGACACAGGTACAGAAAACAGTTGCCTGCTACTATTTCTGTTAGCTTCTGCAAAGACTTGCTTTTACCTCTATGGGAAATAATTGTACCCAAAGTGGCATCAATTTTTTAACAGTCAGGCTTTCTGGTGTTTTCCCCATTAATCACTGCAATTACCTAGCCAGGCATCATGCGGAAGAAGCCAAAGTATTCGCTTTAATACATCCTTAATTGTGTTTAGAAGAAAAAACATGAATGTTTGCTGGGAAAGTTGCCCCCCTCTCTCATAAGCACCTACCAGCCATTCAGTAATTTGTCGCCACTTTTACGATTTCCTTACTTAGCGTCTTGACCTTTGCTAGAGAACGATACTGGTTTGTACCTGCTGTCTTCTCTACGCTCCCTACCTACCGTACGTCATGGAGATTCACATGCGCACAGACCGCATGAGCCTGAATATCAGCTAGCACAATTACCCCCAACAACAATATACCAATTATCAGGTCAACTACAGATGTAGTAATTCTTCTGAAGGACTTAAATAACCTTTCTACCAGCTAAATAAAAAAGGTCAGCCAATGCTAATTAAATAGAAGACTGCTTCGTACAGCAAAGGCAAAAGATGAAGCAAGCCCATTAACAAACTAACAAAATAAAAATGAATGGGTTTATTTAACAGACCCTATCAATTATTTTACAGTGAGCATGTCAGGCAGCATACAGCAAGTCGCACAGGCTGAAGTTTTACCATGCTGCTGTCTGTTTGACCGAAGCAGCAGCCCAGCAAGCAAGTCCATTAAACAAGGAGTAAGGTCCTGCACGTAGCTTTGTCACTAGCAAATTCAGAGAGCTACTCCATCTCTGTGCTGCTGGTTCACGTCTCGCCTCCGGTTTAATTGGCAAAAGTTGTTTCTTGCTACACAGCACCATCCACAACGTGCACAAAATCTTACGCTGGGGTTTCAAGCTCTAGTGAGAAATGCTATTCAGAAAGGTGCCTGCACCAACAGACTATGAGAAGCAGCTTTCACAGGTTGCTTTATAGGAATGTCATCTGGAATTTCTGAGACATCCAGATAAGCCAGGAGGAGGATAATGATTGTGCCCACTTGAATAGTGCCTTGCAGCAGGAATTCAGAGCGCTTAACGAATTCATTAAGGCTCCTAACAGCCCTTTAGGCAGGTATTTGGCTTTGTGCGCTGGAATAAGCTTGGCCATGGCAACGCGGATGAATCCATCTCATATCTGTACAAAGGCAGACAAAAGCCAGAGAGTTCAGATTTCCATTTGGGATAAAAGCCTGAGAGTTCAGATTTCCATTTGGGATAACATCGTGCCACTGAGAAACTCCAGGCCAGGTGCAGCAAACAGACTTGACTGGCACTGCTTGGAGAGCAGCAAGGACCTTGACACGAGGAGGGCAAAGCAAGGCTTTTAATCATCAGCCCACGTTCCCTCCAGTACAACGTTGTATTAGCAGTAACTCCCCTAGATATTTACAATTAGATTAATCCAATAAAAGAGTAAAAATTCATGCTCTGGTTTTTACGTAACTTTCCTCACTAAATGAAGTAAAACAACCTCAAGGCTTGTCTAGAGTGCAACATCCCTTCGCATCTGCCACAGGTTTCAAAGTCGCTAAGCTAGTCCTTAGCTCCAAAAGTCAAACATATAACCTCTGCCTGTACCATGACCCACAAGGATTTAGATTTCCAAAAGTTCGATCTGAAGTCAATTCTCTACTAGGCCTTTAGCTTCCTACTCTTTAGAACCAGGGACGCATACAGAAAAGTTCTTACAACTACTCTTCTTAGCATCCAAGGCAGTCACTCAGCACCTTCTAGTCTAAACCCATTAATAAATTTGGAAGCTGCTTCGAAAGCACTCAGGTAAGTGATAAAGATGATTAGCAAAACTGGTATGAAAATAAAAATAAAAATAAAAGCAGCGTGAAATATCGGATTTCAGAGAACTGAGCTTTTTCCTCCTAGCGCACGGGCTGAGCTTCCACCCTCACTGATGGTTACGGGTAAGTGGGACAGTACGGAGGGTGTCAAGCTGGGACCTGGAGACTGGCATGCCGTCTTCATCTCCAGTGAACATCATCTGGGACCTTTGGTGCAGCCACTCAAGCAGAAACACTCCTCTGCAAGAGGATGGAATTTGCTACATCGACCCTGCTAGCCTGCAAACGCACATAAGTGGGGTTTCCTTATCTGTTTTGATTATTTAAGGGAGGAAAAAAAAAATCTGAACCAAAAAGGTTGCTTGATTTTTTAGTGAGACCTAACACTCTTCAGAAAAGAAAAAAAAAAGAATCTTGTCTAAATGATGATGAATTTACTACAGGAAACTATAAATCAATCTTTGGGTACTGATGGTAGTGTAAACTGCAAAACCAAAACTTATAAATCAGTTTTAGTTCCCAAAGACCAAGTTCACTGAATCTATCTCCACTCTTTGTTCTGTCTATAAATCTCTTTTGCTAAGAGCAGTATCAGGTTTCCCAGAGGCATCATTTACTGTTACAAGCTCCGTTCTTCAGCTGATTTTGAGCACAAAATTATTCCAATTTAGGAAGTAATTTTTTAAAAGTTTGAAGCTCACTTTTTCAAATAAATAAAGCTTTAAACAAATTGGACTTGGACATCCAGCCCCAACATCCCATTTGTGTTTCTGAAAAATCTCAGACTTCCTTTCCCTGCTCTGTATTTCCTTCTGTTACTTACCAAATGGAGAGTCGCACTTCACCTAAATTATATTTTAAACACATCTCTTACAGCTCATAAGCAGGGTTATATATACACCAACAAGAGATGAGGAAGCAGCGCAGAGCTTAGAGCCAAATCCCAACTCACAGGTGTTCAAACCCAGCATTTGAAAACCCAATTTCTCCTTTTTAGAGCTGACACTCCCAGCTGCAAACTCTGTTACAAGTCCTCACTAAAGTTCTCCAAAAAATAAGGTTTAAAGTGGTAGGCCAGGAATGATCATGAGCCAGGGAAAAATACCCAAAGGGACTTCATTCGTATCACGCTTAGTATTTAACTCCATGCCACAAACCTCCATCTACAAATGGGCTGATTTTGGTAACCAGCTTGCCCAGGCATCCCTACGTCAGTGCTCCCTGGGCAGTTTTAAGATGTGTGCTTCAGCCCAAAGGTCTTTGTGGTGTGAACTATTTATTTCGGTCATAAACCCTGAGGCAAAAGCCATCCCACGTTTTATAATCACTTACCCAGCCATGCCCAGATGTGACAAACAAGTGGATTCTACCAGAGTAAAATGGCTAAATAGTAGGGGGGAAAAAAAAAAAAAAAATCTTATGTTTCATCCTGTATGTCTTGTTACAGCCAACTTCCCGACACGGTGGCGGCTGCCTTGGATGAATCGCAATGCAAAGTTTGCTTTCCAATCACAGCAAACTGAAAATGTGTGATTTTCCTTTTGGGCTATAACTGCGTAAACACACAATCGCGGCTGACAGCGACTCCGGGCTGAAATGCACACTGCTTCACCTCCCCGCGGTGCACTGGTGGCTGACTATTTTGATACTTCTACAGTGAGCACGGCAGTGCACCTCTGTCCAGATGAAAATAAAAAAAAAAAAAAAGATATAATAAAAAAAGTAGTTGTATCTAAAGTACTGCAATTTGGAAAGCCCAATAGCGTTTTCAAGAAGCAGGCTTCATTGCCGGGGACAAAGATGAGATGTGACAATTACGGCAGAGCCATCCATCGCAAGGAACGCTCAACAACCTAAAAATGTCAGCTCTTGTCATGCTCCTGACACTGCTGGTGATTTTAATTGCCTTTTGTCCTTCTCAAGTGAACGACAGAAAGGACAGGTGGAATATTAGATTTTAAACCTCTGGAAGTTTAGTCCAACAAACATAAAACAAATGTAAAATCCTTGTCGTGTCCTTTGCAGCAGAGTGAGGCTGTTGAAGAGCAACTTCTCAAACACAGGGCCAAGAGGAAAACTTTTAATGGGACAGCTTTGGCCAAAGCACATTGAAATGACAACACAGCTGGGTCTGTTCCGCTTCCCAAACCTGAACCACTTGCACTGTTGTAACACATGAGCCAAAGAAACTGCTCTGGAAAAGTCAGTTGTGTAGCTTGACACCTATCACAAAATGACACAAAATCACAAAAAAAAGCATAAGACAAGGAATGGCAAAGGATAAAACAGCAGATACTGCTGTGGGAGAACAATATTCCCCACTAAGACACAAATGGAAGCAGAGACCTGGAGGTGGAATGAAGGCACAAACTGTATTAGGTATCTCTTTAGGTCACTAAGGAAAACGTGAATCAGCATGAAATTAAACATCACTCTACAGCAATCAGAAAATGACAAGTGCCTACCTTAGAACTCATCTCTTCTGGCCAAGGAGAGAAGTGATGCTTCCCTCATCCTAGCTCCACGCAGAAAAGGAGAGAGCCCTTTCTCTAGAGCCTCCTCTCACATCGACTTCAGTTGACTCCTTTCGTGACAGTCACAGGTAATTAAAGTATTTTGAATAACACCAAAATGGGGTGTGCTACATCCTGTGAGGCTCTTCCTTGCTAAGGCTTCTCCTCAAAAGATTTGGGACTTTTTCCTCCATAATTTTTATGGGATCATTTCCTTTATAGATGAGGAAAGCGTTACAACTTTTCATTATTTTAATTATTAAACGAAAGGGAGAACAGAAGGCACTACTGAAATTATCAGTTTTCATAACCATGGTTTTTGATTTTTCCACCACCTACAACTTCAGTATTTTCCAGCAAGTTTCCAAATGTATTCAAACCTCTGAAGAAAGAATTTAAACATTTCCTAATAAAAAGGGCGCTTTCCGTTCCAAGGCGACATATTCTTTAAGCGTCACAAAACCCAAGTTTAACTTCAGATTTGCTGGTAGCATTTTGTAAATCCTTTGTATTGCTCCACTGCCTTGGGCACCCGCACTCATGCGAGCGTGTTGCAGCAGGGCTGTAGGGCAGTAGGATCTGCATCTGCCCTTGAGCACTAAACCTTCCCAGTTTCTGCTTGGAAAGAAGGCGTTTCCACTTGAGTTCAGTGGATCCTCCAGTGCTGTTGGTTCCGTCACCACGGCACGAAGCGAACTCCGAGAGCTAACGGACACGACCTGCAAGGACAGACACACGCACAGCGCCTGGGGGGAGAGCTGTGAGCAACCAAACCGGGAAGCTCTGCAGCTAAACCCAATAAAGCCTGTTTGCCCTTTCAGGATTTGCAGCCTGCTCAAGTTAATGGAAAGGCTCCCATTGACTTCAGTGAGCTTCACGTCCAGCCTTGGGGCCTTGGCAGGTATTTTGGAGGCGGCGCTCACTGCCAGCATCTCTCCCGAATTACACGGGGCCCTGGGATGATTTATCCCAATAGCCCAGCAGGCCAAAGGTCCTGGGTCATGGAATCAATTCTCCTCAACCATCCCTCCTCACCCTGGAAACAGAAAGGTAGCAGGTGAGCTTTTAGGAGTACATTTTTAAAGCACTAAATACCAGGCACAGAGTGTTTTAAGAGTAAGCGATGTGCAAGAGAGCTGTTAATTCTCACGGCATGTTTTTGAACATTCCTCGGGAGCTCTTTTTGCCAGAGCTTCCAGCCCTGTTTACCACAAATGTAACATAGTGTTCTCGAAAGGGAAGGACTTCAGATGTTTCAGCATCGTTTGGAAAGTTCAAAGGGATTCGGTGGGTTCGTATCTTGAATGCGAAGAGCCAGTTCCCACAAAAGTATCTCATGCCACACAGGCTTTTATTCCAAGTCGCTACCCCGAACTCTGTCTAAACAGGCACATGTGCAATTAAAAAGCCAAAAATAACCCAAAACATTTGGGGGGGGGGGGGGGGGGGGTGGGGGGGAGAAGAAAAGACACCCAACTGTACACAATTCCCTTGAAAAGGCGTAAGATCAGAAGAGGGTTGTGAACAGATAAACTACTTCAGGGAATGCAGAGACCTAAGATTGAAAAGAAAGGTTGTTTTGTTGGTGCGTCCTGGCGGGGGGGGGGGGGTGTTGGGGCGCCCCCCCCCCCCCCCCCCCCCCCCCCCCAAATTTCTTTATAGAAGTTGAGAATTTAGAGGAAGCTTTAGCCATTAATTTCTGTTTCTACCCCTCAGGATATTTTGTCGTATCAACAAATCTAGAGGGAACTCATTGCAATTCCTTTCCTCTCAAACAGAGCAGAAAAAGCTGTGAATCTATGGCATCAAGGAAGTATCTGCAACAAAAAAAGTGAATTAAACCTGAAAACGCTGTTTGGAGACGGCAGTATAGCGTCTGCACAGCTCTTTAAAGCTCAGGCATTTTATCAAGCTGTAGGTAGGGCAGTCTGAAAGCATTCCTGACATGCTTTAAGGTGGGGCTTTACACCAACTTTCAAATATCAAGCTTGGGTTTTTGTTCAATTTGAAATACAAAAATTAGTTTTCCTTTTATAACTTTTCCTTTAGAATTTTTTCTTTTATAACTTTCTAGAACTTCTTACTGAAAAAGCTGCAGAGTACACTCAGCACTTAAGACTTCTCCGTCCACTCAATCAAACCTTGGGTGGTTGTTAACAAATTACTTTTCATAGCATTTGTATCTATAAAATAAGGACATGCTCATCTATTTTATAACTAGAGCAGAAAGTACTTGCATTTCCCAGCAAAACTAATAAAACAAATCCTGCTTCTGATGAGTACTGGTGCTGAGCCAAGTGAGTAGCCACTGCTTTAAAAGAACACCTTTATCCCTGGGAACTTGGACTGTGCTAGGACACAGAGAATATGATGGAGCTCAGCTTTTTTTTTTTGGGGGGGGAGGGGGTTGGTTGGTTGGTTTGAGGTTTTTTTAAGATAATTGGACTTCAAGTGGCTTTGAATCAAGGCTTACCTGCAGCACACACCCAAACTGTGTCAGATTAAAGGCAGAGTTGCAAAGCTATGCATATACAACCTACGTGCTGGCAGCGGATGACTCCCGTTCTCCGAAGAATACAGCGGGACGCTCGCTGTGCGGCGGGGTCACGTAGAGTCTTGGGATGAACGTCTCATTTCCTTGATGTTTATTACTAAAGCAACAACTTCATTTCTTTTCCCTGTTTGTCTCCTACGCACATGCCAAAAACTTCTCCAAAGTTACTCATGCAATATATTTGTGGAGGTTAATTCAGGACAAAAATCCCAGGAAGCAAATAGCACAGAAACTACCGGCATATTCTCTTTTTTATTGTTTCTGACAATCAGTAGTAAAATGTGTTGCTGCTACCAAGGGAGCCAGTCCTAGCATTACTCATTTTACATTAGGGTCCAGAAGAATAAATCTTTCCAGAGCTCTTGCTGGCATTAAGCTAAAACATAAGTCTAGATTTGTAAAGGAAATGTATTAAAGAGATGAGACAGCAGTGGAATACAGATTTAAAGGATAAGAAAGACGCTGTATCTTCCCTCCCTGTGTACTATTAAAGAACAAACAGAAGGGAGCCACATGGAAACAGCTGAGCTGCAAATAACTTCATCAACTAATATATAGATGTACGATCCTAACTACAGGAAATAAATCACTGTGTTCCACCGTGTTCTAGCTCGATTCTGGAGGTTTCTGCAATAGCGGGTAAAGTGACCTCTCAGAGAGGAACCGCGCTGTTTGCATGGAAACTGCCCAACTCTCATTTTTACAGAAAAGTAGAGCACACGCAGAGTATGAGAGAATTTTTCTCTATCAAGCATGAAAACAGTGCAAAATTAGGACTGGACAGGGTAGAGGAACTTGTAGTGAAGAAGGAGAGAGGGAATAAAAGGCAAATACTTTGACGATTATGCGAACAGGTTATCTACACCTTCTGAGGCTGGAGGAAAAAACGCTGATGAGAGGACAGGCTGCAAATGCCATTTTTGCTAGGCTAGAGGCGCACTCCGCGTATCAACCCAGCCCATTTTGCCACAGTGCATTTAGAGGGAAGAGAAAAGATGATCCAGTCGTACAAGCTTGGAATGGAAGTTAGGAGACATGCCAGCTTTGGTGGTCAGCTCTACCTGATACTCCTCCCTCAGTGCTCCACAAAACACTGTTCCAGCAGTAAATCAAGTGAACATTTTCTCTTGAACATCTACTCTTTGCTTGAAAGCCTGTAGGGCCATTGCACAGAATGGCCGTGCCAAGTTTTAGCCCCCACTATTTCTTTTACTATGAAATAATAAACTTGAGCACTAAACTTGCAACAATATTAGCTCAAAGAGCATCGGCACGGGTTAGGCACTGAACAACACAGCAGAGAGGCCCAGAATGTCCCAGGAATGCTATGAAACCACGCTCTGTGTTTTTAACTCAGTCATCGTGGACAATTTTATGAACAACTGCAGAGATCAAGTAAAATGTACTCCCTAGGTTCCCAGGGAAAGTTTCATGGAAATATCATGACTGAGGAATTGGGGGTTATGTTGTCACTACACAAAGTGTGAAAGTCTTCCATCAATATAGGCTCCAGGTCCAGCAGAGCCTATTTAAAATGCTGAATCAGGACCATAACATGCCTTAAGCATTATAACTTGACTAAAAGACCTTAATAGTCCTAAGGGCAGTTATTCAGCAGCACAAAGCAACTCCTAACCACAGTCTGCAGCGCTCATGAGCTTGCTTGTCACACGAGCATCTCTAAGCATTCAGGTCTTTTGTCTTTTTAGCAACTACCTTGTTTTTCACAATCATGTTGAAGTCCTCATGACAACGACTGCAAGCATTCATAGGCAAATCAGTTTTACGTATCTTGAGGTAAAAATAACAGAGCACAGGATTTTAAGTGGCAAAAAAAAATATCAGTTTAAAATACTGAATTTTAAAAAAATTACAGAGTTCTCAAAAAGGATTTGACTTCCTTTTTCACTACTTGTTTGCTATAAAGTACTTGCTGTTTTCCAGTAGAGGCGTAATCATTGGCAGTTTCTTCTACTCTACACAGTGCACCTGAGGCTCATCTTGTTTGTTATGCTAAAATGTGAGCTAGGAGGGGGAAGATGGACCCAGCTAACCCTGGATACACCGGAGTGTTCCAGCCACCTTTGGTATGGGGGTTGCAGCAGTTGTGGGAGGGAACGTGTAGGCACAAGCACAGCCACAGCATTTCAGAAACAAGGGCTTCAGTGAATGCGGCCACAGGCTTTTATGCTCTCTTAGGTGAAAGGCTCACTTCCACTTTCTCAGCTGTTAGTTATCCGCTCCTTGCGTTCATTCGGGTATCAACCCATCTCAGATCAGGATACACACCTTTTTCCATGAAGACAAAGCTCAAATGGCTGCTCCACTATGCTTGCATAGAAACAGGCACAAAGTATGACAACCAAGTATTTAAGGAACAGCAACGCAGTTTCACTCCCGATCCACAAACAAGACAGCACTGCAGGGCAGAAAGTAACCCAGCCAGAGACAAAGGAAGGTCCTACTTGTCTTCAAAAAAAATCAGCACATCTTTTGGACCTGATTAAAACGCAGCTCAGATGCCATATCATTTCCTCGCCTGTCACACAAGGCTGCTCAACACAGCTGTTTGAGCAGGAGAACAAAATCAAATTGTCTGTGCTCACCAGACAAAGGCAGTGAAAAACCACACTGGCTGTCAAGGTAGAAAAAACATAGAGGCCATGATGTGCCAAAGGCTGGAGCAATCATAGGAAGCATCGAGCATGGAGGAGCGATTACAGCATGACAGATAACACGTTGATATCGCACCCCACAAAGCAAGCTGGTGACGAGGTGGGACGTGGATGTTGGGGGGGAAGGCGTCAGCTGAGTTTCCATCAGTGTGCTTCAAAAGATCACCTGGGTGTTCGGCGAGAGCCTCCCATAACAGCGTGCATATAGCAAGCACGGAATGATCAAAAAATTTGCAATTCACACAGACATCCTAGTCCAGGTCTTTTTGTGACAATATCATTTAGGTTTGTCAAGTAAGGCTGCTCAAGGCTGAAAATTGATCTGCAAACCTTCAGTGCATCAAATTAATTGTTCTTTTAAAGGTCTTTATCCATCCCTCCTTAAATATTTGATTATTTTCTGCTGTTAACAGAGACAACATTATCTGCAAAGAAAGATATGGCTCCTCTTGGATGACTGCCCACTGAGCCCTTCCAAAAGCTTTATAAAACAGTCACACAAGCCAAGCGAGCATATGGGAAGCAGTGGCTGAAATGCAGTTCCAGGGAGCTCAGGACCAACAAACCAACCACAACTAGAAGTATGCAGACCAAGAATGTCTTATTTTAAAAGGTGTTTTCTCACCAGCAGTAAGAAAGGGCACCCCTTTTCTGGCTAGAGTAGCAGGAAGGCTGCTCTAATAAGCTGACATACATCATCAGCTGGTGATCCATCCTTCTCCATCCATTCCCTCCCACGGGCAACCCAAACCCATCCACCACTCCTCCAACACCGAGAAGTGGCAGAGAAACCTGTCCAGCCCACAGGATTCGCAGGCAGCACTTGTCTGCTATGAACATTCAAGGACAACGATGTCACCTGTGACATCTCAGATACGCCGAAAGACACGACGGCCAGCTAACACAGGCCTACACGGCAGGACCTGAAGCTCTCAGGAAGCCACCGCCACGCACACATGGTTTGTGCAGCCAATTTCACTGGCCTCATTCCAAGAGTAACACAAGTAATTAAGCATTCACCCCAGATCCTGCAGAAAAGGTGCTAGTCTACATGCTTTCTACTATGAAATTCTTACGCCTTCATTCGCATTTAGAGAAGGAGCAAAGCTTGTTTATAGCACAAGATGTCAGTGTGGGTGAGAAATCCATTGTCACTTCTACCACCTGCTCTCGCCGGCCTGATCCAGTGGTGAATCCTGAATACAGCAAGTGCTGCTCAAGGTCTTACTGAGGTCTTTGGCAAACCTTACCATCTTGTCCACCAGCAGTGTAGCACAGATAACACTAACTTCACCTGTGTGCCCTGTAGGAAGGCGCAATGCTCCCCTAGAGAGTATTTTTAAAAATACAAAACCCCTTCAACAATTAATTAGTTTACAGATCTCGTTCAATGTGAAAGAAATTGTAGAACAGAATTTTATGCTCTGTACCTGAGCAGGAGGCTATATTCATCGGCGTGCCGCTCCAACAGTTGGTTTCAACAGCTGTATTCTCTTTATGTTCCTCTTTTTACGGAAGAGCTGAATTTCAAAAGTCACAATATTTGGGACAGTATTATAAGAACCAACACAGATCTACTAATACAGAAAGGAGAAATGCTCTACTGAATGTAATCAAAATTACAGGAGTTGAACAGGGGACACTTTGAACACTTTGGAGAATACCTGCAAACCAAAAAAGACTAATAAAACCTGAACAGTACCACTTAAGTGTGTCAGAAAAAAGAAAATTCTGCTCAAGAGGGAAATTATAAGCCCAAGCACCACAGTTACTTTTAGCACAAATACTCATATTTTAGTCAAAACTTTGTTTATATGCAGCTACTGAACTGTCGTACATAATTATAGGGCAGAGGTTCAAATATACTGTATTTGCTTCACTTAATGCTATGTAACATTAATGTGGCCCAACACACAAAACAGTGTTATCGGGGGAAAAGAGATTAGGAGTCCCCTGCTACGTACGGTATTATTCCAAACGACAGCAGTGTTTTACCATGGCTCTGCATGAATAGCAGCCATGGGTGATCATAAAGAAGATTTGCAGGTACGAGTGGGTAAACATTACGTCTGCATACAGCATTACCTCCAGAAAGGCAAGACGTATTGAAAGTATCAAAGCTCTAGATAGGAATGGGGTTTTATTTTTTCCACTAGGAATAATCGTTTGCAGTCTAACAGAAAATTTTATTCATACCAAAAGAGTTTATTTCCATTTCAGCTGGAGAAGGTTGACTTTGTTATTTAAGCAAAGCTTTAAGATCAGTCATTTTAATTGAAATACTTCTTATAAAAACTGTTGACACTGGCAAAATTGAAGCTATACCTTCCCCTACTGTGCCAGGTAGGAGCTCACACAGAGCAGGGCGGTCTGGTTTACCTGCCGATGGGGAACCAGGCACAGTGAGACCCAAGGACCTGCCACAAGAGGGTAGGGCAGCCCTTGGAACCCCCAAATCCCAGGCTGCTGCCCTTCCGTGCTCTCACTAAAAGCTTCAGGGTGCTGAACCTATTGGTTTTGTCCAGTGCCTAATGCCATGTGCCTGGAGACTGCCATAAAGCAGAGGAATAATCTTGGCAGGAAAAGATAACCAGTCTCAACTTGGGTCTAAGCCTGCTGAAAGAAGAGTCATTGATGCAACTCTAAATACAGGCCACATTACCAAATTCACTCATTATTTAAATACATACTACTTCTGCACTATTCAGATGCCAGCATTCATACTTCAATTGCTTTTTTAATCAAGTCCCCTTCCAAGTCCAACATAACAGATTATTCCCTGATAAGGCAAATTAAGGCCTGCATAGACTTCTGAAGCATCGCAGCAAATGAGTCACTTTACTTTTTGAGCCACATTTGTAAATGGTTATATTTTAGAATTGATACAGTCATGCTGCTAGAGAACTCAGAAATATTATCCTTAATAGCACAGCAGCATTTCTTTGAACCTGCTTGGTTACGGGTATGTATGCCTTTGACTCACCAACTGCGCTTCCCTTATAGTCCTTTAAAATAAATTAAATTGCTGCTCTGGATAAAGAGGGCACAGCTGTGGGCTGCAGCCCTCAGATACCTAGGAACATATTTTGACTTCAACTTCATTTATTTCTGATTGAAGCTGCTGACATCCTATTTGTGACAGACACCTGTGTATAGTGTGTCCCTGTTCTAAAAGCTCCAGCAGACCTTGAAAACATCTCATTCTGAACACCAGCACTAACAGCTTCAGAAAGCTGTTTGTGCCCTCTGCAACTCAGTCGTAGAGGAAATTTCATGCACAGCATTACCGAAATCACTGAGGGGAGACTCCAGCCATTCTCTTAAGTTGGCATTTTCAGATTTTATCTGCAGCTATAGTTTGCATTATAACGGCTACTGTTTAAGTATCTGCACAAAGCTTTACAACGGGAAGAATAAACAGCATGCAGGTGCTTTATCTCCTGTTCTCTCCCCAGCTATCTGACAATATTGCCAAGGATAAAAGGATTAATGCACAGCTACCTCTGACAGAAAGAGGTGGGAAAAAGACTCAGACCCTTTTCTTGAGTGTGCTCAAATTGGGCGCTGCTCACTGCAACACACCAGAAGGCTTCCTCCCGAGCTCAGGACTTTCTCCTGAGTACCAGGACAAGGTATTAAAAAACAAGCTATTAAAAATCTGGACAAGGTATTAACCATCTCCATCCCCTGATCAATACATACATGCCTACCTCGGGGCACACGCAAGACAGCCAGATCTAACCACGCTGGACAGGGTAAATTCAAAAAGGAAGGTTTAATGCTGTGCCAAATACAAGCTGCAGATCTTTATCTGTGCAGCAACATGATAGCCGATGGAGCATTTTACAGCCTGCTAATAGATTCTAGAAACAGGAAGAGGTTAGCAGTTTTTTTTCTTTGACTCACTGTACTAAGAATTAATACAATTTAACGAAGCCGGTGATGTGGTGTAGCAGATGGTTCAATGGGTTGTATTTAAAGTTCAGCTCTCTATAGCCCTTGGTTCAGCTTTGTCCATGAGAACACAGCAAACATGAAGCAGACTAAGCAGGCAGCACAGTTCCCGCAGTGCTGTGACTTCCCAGTTCACCTTTATAAAAATAACGAAGCATTGAATTTATCCCCAGCCTTGACAAAATGTGGTGAATGAGGTGATAAATGCTAATGGAAGTAGCTGTGCTTCTTACAAAGGTTTCATTATTAGCATCAAACAATGCATTAACATTTGTTTTATTAATGGAAAAAATATAGCTTAATAACCTAATCCATTGCTAGCAGAGAGCAATGCAGAGCTTAATCAAAATTGTGTTCTTTCGGATTGTTTTTTTTTTTAAATCAGCAAGTAGACCATCCTATACTAGGGCTAAACAATTGTATCTGTAATCACCAAAATTTACTGCATCCCCTTCACTACTGGCTTTCCCTCCAAAGTAATACCTCTGCAATGTTTAATTATGCAGTACATTACAGATCCATCAACTTTACAGCGGAAACAAGTATATATGAAGAAATCCTTCCATTGCAAGCAGGAATGTTTTTTATTGCATACAACCTAAATAATGTAACATGTTATTTGGGTTAGCTACCCAGCAAGACTCAGATTTCAAGACTCATTTCTTTTAGAAAGGCTCTGTCTTTTAAAACTGGTCTTGCATTAGAGGTACACAAACACATACCTTGCTTTGACATCTACTTCCATACCCACAACATGAACTGACACTCACATCTAGCAATCTTAATGCCATCCAGGTGGCTATCAGTAAATTATCTAGGAATATATATATTTTTTTCCCTTCAGAGAAAAAGATGCTCCATTAATTGAAAGTCCTTCACTGGCAGTATTTAGTTCCCGGCTTTGCCACAGCATTTGTGTCACCTTGAGCAAGCCACTTCATCTCTAAGCAGAGTTCATTTGTAAAACAAAATGTACAAAATAAGACTTCCTTAATGAGGGATTATCCAAACAAACACTCAAAACCCCACATTCAACTACTCTTGGATTGAGGATGGTGTTGGCAGAGCCAATCAACTGATGGTATTTCTACCCTGCCACAGATTTAGGTTTTGTATAGGTAGTTTTTTTCATATATCCCCATATGGGATCTCTCAGACCCAAGGCAGAGCCAAAGCCCTTGGTGCTTTAACACCAGTTCAACCATCCTGAATTAAAAATCCAACCAAGACAGACTTCAGGCAGGACACAAACAGAAAGATTTGAGTTTCAGTAGGTGTAAAGCAACATTAAAGGTCTTCCTTCAAGACCTGGGGATGTTCACAAGTTTCAAAGGACAGATTACACCTACATCCTAAAAAACAACCTTTCAGGAGCTGTTCAAGCTCTGTTTTTTCCATCAAAAGTTAATAGAAAATGTTTATTTCTGATGTACCACAGGAAAGTAGAAGGGCAGAGAGCAAAAAACATCCAGTGTGGAAAAGGTTGAAAAAGATACAAGACTTCTCTGCAGGCTTTATAATCATTCCTGGTCTCCTCAAATCCCATTCCCAGAACTGGTCCAGGCTATGACTTAACCCTCTAGGCTACTCTGTTCTACAGTCTGCTTCCCATTTCCCTAAAAGATCCCCAGAAATAAGTACTGCAAAGCACACTTTATGCTGGGAACTGTGCCAGCGTACAGCTTTCATACCGCTTTCAATACAGCCATTTCTGCCCATATTGCAGCTGCTTGATTTTACAAGATCACATGAAAAGGGATTTAGGATGACGGAGAATTTAGCCCCAATAGACAGAAAATTTCAGAAGTTTGAAAACAGATGATTTTAATTGCCCCAAGCTGATGTTTCAAGCAAAAACCCAACGTCTTCAAAATAAAGCTTGCCTGTTATTTTGACAGCATCTCTGCTGCTGTTGCAGAACCTCAATTTCACAAAGCAAGTATTAAAGGCATTTGCACATATAAAGGCTAAAGTAGCGCACCTCTCCACTCTTTCAGCCTCACCAGACTAAAAGACATCCTCCTGGGACAGTAAAAATACAGCCCGTAAAGGTTGTGTGAAGGGAGGCTTAACTGCAGCTGCAGTTTTCCATTTCCATTCCAGCTGTATATTTATTACAGTAAGGCTTAGGAAAGAAGGGGAATAAGATAACAGGGACTCCCAGACTCCATTTCCAACTCTGTCACTAGCCACGTCATCTCTTGTCACCCAGTGGGCTCAAGCAGTGAGAGAACCAAAGGGCTAAGGTAAGTTTCACACTAAAAAAAAGATAGAAAATTCAGTCCTAAACATTTCTTCCACGTGCATGCCTTAAGAAAGCCTTTGTACAGCAATAGCCAGGTAGAGCATTGCCAAGTCTCACCCCTTGCTTGATCAAATTGTAACTTTCCACCTATGCCAAAGGCCTCCAGTTGAAAGTTTCCTTTAGATCAGTAGCAAGTAATGGTGTCTCCAAACCAGAACTCTTCCCAGTACAAAAGAAATCAACTACAGCCTGTCCCCTGGCAAGAACCACAAAGCTCTCGCAGTCACAAGTTCATTGCATGGATTGAGCTGCCTCTTGGCTTTCCCCAGAAGCCAGGAAAAACTAGAGACATATATAACATGAGATTGCTAGTTGGCTTAATTTCTTTGCCCTGCTATGCGGTCTAGCTTAATTCTGAAACTCTACCCAGAGCTACTTCTATAAAGTGCATTTGAGTTTCAACGTCTTGCTATACACACTTCCTCCTTGGAAGCCAATTTTAGTTATAAAGAAGCTGCCTTAACACAAGGCCCAATGACACGTCTCAGCCAAGTCCAGAGCTATAATTAAAACTTGCATGGGAGGAAGGTAGGTGGCATCAGGCTTTAATGCGTTGCTCCTGCCTGTCTAATGCCAAAGCCAGTGTGCGATTCAAGCAGCATGCCCCTTCACCTTCCCACCCCTCGTCTTTTAAAAAGGAATGCCCGCTAATTGGCGATGAACCACCTTCCCTGAAGTTGCGTATACCAAGAGGAAATTTCATTGCTACCCTAACGATAACAAAAAATGTTATTTACGCTATAAATCTGACAGGTCCATTTGGCACAGCCAGAGGGAATGGTTTGAGACCTTGGTACCATGTGCTTCATTTGCAAGGAAGCGTGGAGTTTCAGGATTCGGTAAAGGTTGCCAGCTTTTGCAACTATATCCTGAGTTTACTCTTTTTTTTTTTTTTCCCCCCCCCTGTTTGCAAAGAATCAGTGCTTGCTACCCACTTATAAAGGTTTCAAGCCTTTAATGTTTGCAAATAGAAGGATGATGAGAAGTAAAGTCCAGAGCTTTTGCACAAACACAAGAGAAAGGCAGTTCCTGATCCACACAAACATGTCAATCCCACTTACACTCAGGATGGACAGAAGAAGGAAGGTAAAAATCACATGCCATAAATGACTCCTAGATCAGCTGCAAAGTCAAGAACATACAAGCTGAAGGTGGCTCAGCACCATCCAGAGTGAAATGATAATTGTGTACTAAAAAGTCTTTCTTGCCCCAAAGTTGCCTTTGCAGAATAAATCTTTCCCTGCCGTCTACAGCTCTGGTTGCTGCCCATGTCCCAGAGGACTGTCTTCTCTCTTCGAGGCCGTTCCAACCTCCTTCCAGAAGATTAAATTGCAGGCTTAAAAGGGTTTCTGGATTTCTTTGGTGCTTCGCTCCAAGAAACCCATTCCCTCACCCCTGTGCTATTATTTGACACTTAAGCATTTGTGCAATAAACAAGAGAGCAAGAAACAGGAGCTCCTGCTGCTAGAAGATTTAAAATACAATAAATGGTACAACCAGAGCAGATAATCTCTCACCAGGTACATTAGGCATTTCAAATTAAATTGTTTGGGTGTGTTTTTCTCATGTTTACATCCTCAAGCAATCTGAGATTTGCTCAGGACTGACAGCAGGAAAATATCCTTTGCGTCATACAAATCCTTAAACCTTAAGCAATTTCATTAAGTGTTTCCACACTCTTGGAGCAAATGAAAAAACAGCTGGTTGCTCAATTTTACTGAAATCTTTGCTTGCACACACAAACAGATCCTAATACTCACGTTAATATGGGCAAAAGCTGGTAAACCAGCAGATCTTTACAACAGGATTGATAAGGATAGTTAAGATCCTTAACTGTGACAGTCGAGGGATATTGCGTTTCAGAATAAAGTATGCTATTTCCCTGTTTTATCTGATAACCAACAGTTCTTTTACCTGGATAGGACATCAGGTGAAAGTCCAGTGAATGACATTCTAAATCAGAGAAGGCTTCTTGTACATTTTAAGAGCCAATTTTCTCTTACATCTGTAAGCAGCAACATAGGGGGAGGAAAAAAAAAAAGTCAAAAAGTCACCCTGAAACACTGAAATAACAGGGCCCAGCAATCCGTTCCCCCTTCCATAAAAATGAGGTCTTTCCACCGAGCACCGGTGTCTCTTGGTGCCACTCCCGTATGCTGCAGGTTTGGAGGCTGATGCTGCTCCTTGAAAGGCTCCCTTCTGGCACACGGGGAAAGGCGCAGCGAAAAGAGTTACCTGAAAGCCAGTGATGTATCCGAGTGCTACTGCCTAACGCGGCCTGATAATGGTTCACACCTCACCCCATCTTAAAACATGTCACTGGCCTTTCGGGAGGGCTGACAAACCAATACCTTAAGAGTCAGGTTCTGTTTTCTCTTCTTTTCTATCACCTAGCCGAGTGAATGAACCATTTCAATAGCATCGATTGCCTCTGCAGGCTTTTCCCTCTTGTTTTCCTGGGACATTGCTGGGAGTTTCCACATTCCCGGGCTCAGCCATTGCTTTTTCACTTCTTGTTTAGTCCCTTAGCCCCATCTAGTGCCAAAGCAAAATAAAAAGCCTTGCTCTTTCACCAGCCTAAAATTAGTCTTCAAAGTCCAAACCAGAGCACTACTCCTTTGCTGCATGGTGGATTCTGCAACTCCTATGTCTCTGCACAAGGATTTCTGTTAAACCCATGCCCCAGCCAAAAAGCTTTTGCAGCCTGTGCTTAGAAAAATGCATTGGGCAACCACTGTTATCAGGTGTTCTCAAGGTAGTTTGCAAGCAAAAAGAGCTAGAAAGCCAGTCTTTGAGCAACACCCACATTGTGGAAGGGTAAACTGTAATGAGGGGACAATATTTCCCGTACAAAAAGCCTGATTCTTGTAGTTTGACTTCTTTTTCTGTGCTGCTTTCAGTGGGATAAGAAGAAGGTACCACCTTCTGCTTTTATACTAAGATACGCTCAAAATTCATGGTTCCCTTTTGACAGCGATTTCAACACTTCAAAATGGTTTTGTTCCAAAACTTCCCTGGGAGATCTTCCCTCACACAAATGATTTTTAAAGAAGTATTTGAAACTATACTTCACAAACTATTAATAGCTTCTCTTAGTGTTTCCTGAGCTATTTTCTCATGGTGAACTAGTTTAGAGCACACTATCTGGCAATCCTACATAAGCACGTTCTTAACTCTGCCTCCTCCAAAACTTACAATATAATTAATATAAAGACATATAAAAGGTTCTTGAACCCTTAAACACAAATTACTTGGAAGTTACGTTTTTCAATTCTGTATTGCTAATTATAGTGGAGGAAAACCTGTGCTTAGTGTCTTTTGGTAGAAATACTATTTTCTTAATGGAAAATGTGAAAAACAATGCTTTTTATAAGTCAGAGCTTCTGTTCTCTGTCCCATCACTTTTCCTTAAATGTGAATAAAGAAATATCAATAGGATAGATACATTGCATTTAAATTGTATTAAACTGGGATCAAAATCTAAATTTATTTTATAACATTTGCCAAAATGTTACTGAGCAACAACTAGCACAAGAACAGAAAGGCTTGCTTTCAACCTTACAACAGCCCTGATTTTTATTTTCCTGCCATCAACCTCCGTGGCTACACAGATTTGTCAAGTCTTCCATAGCAAATATCCACTGCGGCAAAGCAGGCAAGGGAACTCAGGAAAAAGTCTTTTGTGATCTACATTCCCAGCACATGAATTTGGGCTTTCAATTAGGGAGAGTTGGGGGTGTGGGGTGTGTGTCCTTACCTGGCACTTGTATTCTAAATAAACTGTACATTCAGTATTACAGACTTCTGGGCTACACGGTACTCTGTTCTTCCATCAGACTTCTCATATCCACACTGACTTGCAATTATTCACTGTGGAAATAAACGTACTGTGATTTGGATAATTCCCAGCATAATTTAAGCACTAATTAAACAAAATGGATTTTTATCATGATTCTTAAATATTTACCCAGTGCAAGAAGCGTCCCCTAAGAACAGACACTTTACCATACGCTCATTTAGGAACATGGTAGTGATACAATATTGTGTATTACCTTATTTAATGCAAGAGAAAAGACCACTCTGCCCAGGGAGAAAGTACATACAAACCAACTTGAATTTTATCAGATTAATTAGTTCTTTTTCTAACTGAGCAAATGAATCCTTTCAAATTGACCAAAGGCAGATAAATGTGAGAGGGAAGGACAGATATTTGGTAGCGTGCTGCCCACGACGATCATTAATGTAATCCTGAACTCAGAAAGGTTCAAACAGGACAACCAAGGGCACCACTACTGGAAAATTAGATTACACCAAACATACACTGCATAAAGAGTATTTTCTCATTATTAAACCCCTACCTTCCTACTGGAACCACAGTAGGACCTCTGGATCTCACCAGGCCAAGCTGCTTAATAAATCAAGCTTCCTCTCCACACCCTCTATTTAAAAGCTATCACCACCACCCTTCCACCAGCAGAAACACAGATGTGATTGCTCCTAATCTTTTCCAGGCAGAGCCAGATTACTTTATTAGCTCTGTATGCTAATTTGGGTGATTCTGCCCCAAATGAGTTTGAGGATGACAAGTTTCTTTGTGCAGAGCATCACAGAGAAAATTTTGCAGTAGTTTAGATGATCAGTTGACATTTGTAACTCTGCTTACAGAAAATAAGATGTGAGAGTCACTGTGAGAACTGCCCTGTAGGAAAACCATGGATACTGTGCAAGCTCAAGCTTCATTTTTAGGTCCTTTCCAGCTTATATTTGCCACACATTTAGAGGTGTAAGCACAACATGTTCGATCAAGCCTTGTGGCCAGAGCTGCAGCCCGCAAAAGCCAGCGCTGCCACACCATTCTCTCCAAAAGAGGACTTGAGGTTTACCACGTGAACACATAGAGATTTAAGGATTAATATGAAACCAGCCAATTCCTGTGTAGCTTTGTTTGCCAAAACTTCCCTCACAGTAGACCCCAGACAGGATTAGAGACCTACTCACAGATTTTTTTTCCAAAAGCCAGGCACATCTTGGAAGCTGAGCTGTGCAAGGGCTGGCAGCATCTGTACTGTATCTTCTCTGCTCAGCTGAGCCGGGGTTACTGCCCATAGGAGGGCTGAGGCTTTGTTTCAGCACAGAATTGCTCACAGCATCTGCAGCGTTGCTTGAAGAAACTTGTTTGACAGAGCACTGAAAGAACTTGGAGCATTTGCAGTCAGAAACTGCATCTGTGCTGGGAGAAGCCATAAGAAAGCTGATTAGCCCAGGCTGGAAACCTGCTTAGAAAAAACAGATGACAGTTAAGGAATACTCCAGGGTGGTGTGTAACTGTGGGCTAACATTGTAGTGTAAACATGTTAATATTTAATAACATTTAATGCAAAATCAACTTCTGTGGTCTCTGTTAGAGTGAGCTAATATGTTAAATATGACAGTGAAGTTTTCCGAGAGCCTTTTCAACAAAAAGAACCAGCATTTCCACAGCAAAGATTAAAAAATTTTAATAGCTGTTAGCAGGAAAGGAGAAAAGTGTATTTGTGAGTTAAGCGTGTGGCTATGTCAATAGAAAGGACATCAAGGTAAGCAAGCTTCCTGAGGGTAATAAAAATGCTATTTTAAGCGGCTGTTGAAGCCAGTATCACAAACACCACAGAAAACCTTCAACCAAGGCTTTTTCTTTTGCAGGACACCAGACAACCTGTTTGCCTGTTGCGGGCTGCAGCACCACTTTCATGTCTCATAGTATCTTAATGCCCAAAGAACATCAGCTATCTTCAAGAAGAAACCTCAAAGACTGAATTCAAATCCACATGAAAGGCTCATACCCCATGTACATTCAACCTGTTCTGTAGATGGGTATTATTCCGTTCACAAGCCTGGTGTGTTCTCTCTGGGTCGATACACAGAATCACTCAGAATCTCAGAATGGCAAGGGTTGGAAGGGACCTTGGGACATCACCCAGTCCAACCCCCCTGCTCAAGCAGGTTCTCCTAGAGCAGGTTGCACAGGACACCACCCAGGTGGGCTTTGAATATCTCCAGAGAAGGAGACTCCAAAGCCCCCCTGGGCAGCCT
>BOSO01014699.1:0-18388 GCA_018403395.1 Gorsachius goisagi | reverse complement strand
TTCCTCCTAGGGGAGATGCTCCAGTCCCCTCATCATCCTCGTTGCTCTGATACAGAAAGGGTCAGACAGTGGCTAGGCAGCGGCAGGAGCTATGCACTAAAGCCAATTTTCAAAGCACTGGGCAACTTTGTTAACTCTTACTAGCATATAAACAGAATTGTGTATTCTTGTATTCTTGTTTCTAGCACATTAACTACCTAAATATATACAGGCATATCCCGTATTTTAACTGATTCAAAATGTGAAGCGAAACAACGAAACTAGGGCTGAATA
The DNA here is from genome assembly GCA_018403395.1 of Gorsachius goisagi. Taxonomy (NCBI): domain Eukaryota; kingdom Metazoa; phylum Chordata; class Aves; order Pelecaniformes; family Ardeidae; genus Gorsachius; species Gorsachius goisagi. The sequence continues at coordinate 18,115 of BOSO01014699.1, read as the reverse complement.
AAAGAGTTAGGGTGAAAAATCTGAATGGGAAATAAATTATACCATGAAAGCAAAGCAAAAATCCACTAGAATTCCTGTAAGGCACACTGCAATTTTGAATACTGGATAAAAGCATGTGCAGGTGCCCCTTTTCGTGTACATAAAATATTCTGCATTTACACAGATTCTTAAAAGTGAACATAAGAACCCAGCGTTGTGCTATAGGTTTCTAAGTCAGGCACAGGGAAATAGAGACAATAAAATACAGTGAAAAAGATACATTGTTTGACTTTGGAGACACTTAATGAATCAATCAGTGCTTAAACCGTAGTGTTTAAAAGGACTGAAGGGTAAGAAATTGATATATGCCATGGACTCCTCAGTCAGAAGCAACTTGAAAGCAAATACCAGATGACAGGATAAAACGGGCTTATAAAGCGAGCAATATTGTGATTTGGAGTGACCTCCAGCCTCCCTAATCTTTAATAGCAAAACCTTTTTGACACCAAGGTAAGCATGATGGATCTTTTATGGCATTCAGCTGCTTCTTGAACGACGTCAAAGGCTACCTGAGATAGTTTATCTAACTCTAGTCTTGAGTGATCAGAGAGGCTAAGGGGATTAAGGAGCAAATCTGATGCAGTCAGAGGTGCTACGTTTTGGGAAGATAAACTGGACATCAAAGGCAGTGATTTAAAATCATTAAACAGAATGAGGGCAACTGTTAAAGCAATCTAAGAGGGAAGCAAAAGAAAAGGCTTGTTCTGTGGTCAGAGCAGGCAGCGGAGAACAAAGTACATAAAGAAAAATCCCCATGGCTAAGGTGACAGCTAAGGACTCTACTGCAACTACCAAACACTGCCTGACCTTCCCTGCATGATGCAGTTGGATGGAATCTCAGTCCCATGTATAAAATATTGATGTAGTTTATCAAACCTACTTATTACATAAAACTTCACAAATGTACATCTCAAAGGATTTTATAAAGAAGATAAACATCACTATCCCTGCTGGACAGACAAACTGGGGCTTGGGGAAGAGCAGGTATTTGTTACTTGTCCAGCAATACCCAGAGGTAGGCACAGGATGCAGCTTCCTAAACCAAGAACCTAAATTCACCCAAGCTCCTAGGAATAAATGGAGGCAGTGCAATGGCCTCATTACTCTGTACTATAGTCCTCCGCACGCTGCCATTTATTTATTCACTTTGGAAACAGTTTGCATCTGGGAGGGTATTTAGTGCTCATGCCCCGAGACAGAAAGCTATCTTCAGAGCTGGGAGGAAAAGCAAAACAGATGAAAGAGCAATGAAAGCCTGCGCCAGCGTAGGCAGCCTTGCATCAGGCAAGCTCCCGTTGAAAGCAGTGAGGGTTCTGCCTGGGCAGGGTCTGCCCCATCTGGCCCTCATCTCCTTTCATCTCCTCCTCAGTAAAATACCACCTTGGATTTCCAAAATACGATGTGTAAATATGATGCCTAATCATAATTTCTGGTTCAATCACAACATAAATTTAGGCCAAAAGAAACCGTGACTCCTTCCAACTACATGGCAGGCCAAAGGGGTTCAAAAAAAGGCCAAAGAAGGTCTAGCATGTTGCTTGGGTTTGGGTTTTTTTACAATAAAAATATTAGTCAAAGGTCTTCAGCAGCAACATCCTTACAGACGGGGGACACAATTCAACCAGCACTCAACATGTGGTTATTTCCACAGCCACACATTTACAGCTGGGCATGCCCTCGTCAACGTGAGTCAGGGTACAATACTATAGTTTGAATATAAATTCTCTGAAGTTGGAAAGCCGTGGGGGAAATCCTCACATCTGCTAACTCAGGCACCAGTTGGCTGTTCCGTGAACAGCAGACTGACAGGCACATAATTTCTTTAAAAGCTGAAATTCCAAAGAGCTAAGCACGGCTCTGTCCTGGACCCCACTTGATCTAAACAATCACAACAAAGCAATAGCTCTTCTAAAACAAGTGCTTTCAATGCTGCATTTATTTCCATTGCTGAAAAAAAAGAATGAAAATGGAAATTTCAAAGGCCAGATGAAAGAGGGAAATGCCTGGTTAGTGGCTAGAACTTGGGAAAAAAGCACCCATAACGTTCCTGCTCAGTCTGAATTCAAGCCCCAAATTACCAAGGTTCTTTGCAAATTAGTGCAAAGTCCTGCAGCAAATAGACCTGTCCATCTCAACACTCGTACAGGAGAGATAATGCCTGGAAGACTTCATATTTCCAAGTGCTAATTACAAGAATATGATGGATGCACAGCCTGAATTAAATTTACAGGAACAAGAGAGTATGGAAGGGAAAACAAACAGAAACTAGGAGAACGAATTAATGATGCATTTAATTAAGAGAAATCAAAACTCATTTGTTGTTTTGGGAGGGGAAGGCAACTTTTAACGCCATCGCAATACTAGCTGAACAACATCAAATTGATGTCTAGCCTGTCAGAGCAAGAGTAATAAATTATTATTTTCCATGATTTAATTTTCCCTTTTAAAGCAAATACTTTATTCTGTTCAGCTTTAAAAAGAAAACCACATTATTTAAAATGACTTAAAAATATCAGCCTAATGAGCTATAACATAGACATTTATAGAATGCGCCGTGTTTTTGTGATGAGGTATTTAGCTTCTTATAAATAGGAAGGAGCAACATTTTTTACTAGGAAGTGTATTTCCCGAGCAATTAGGCACAGGAGTCTAATTAAAAATTAAGTCAATGTTCAAATAAGCATAATAGAATAATATCTGTAATCTGCAGAAATACAGGAACAGCTGGAACGCTACTTTGTTTTACTACTTCCTTGAAGAATGATGGAAATTTCAGGAGCACATTCCAGAAGGTGCATTTCCAAGGTCACCTTTGGAAAGAAAATGTTGCTTCACTCTTAGAAGCGAGGGAATTGGTGGGAACAGACGAGGGAGGCGGGGATGGAGTCACCTCCACCCGAGGTGCAGCAGGGAGCTCTTGGCTCAGCGTGTGTAGGGACCTGGTAATGAAACCTGCCTTGCCTACACCTGGACTTATATATATATATATATATATGTATACACACACACACATTTAGATATATATACAGAAGTATGGGCAAAAGGCAAACATTTTTTTTGCACATTTTTTTGTCAGCTGAGATTCAGCTAGACGCAACACAGCTAGAGCGATTCCGAGACTACTTTCCAAAATTTGAAGGTAAAAATCCAAGGTGATAAACTTTAATACCACACTATGAGCTATGCAAATATTTACCACAATAAAAAAAAATAATCACTAAGCCATGCAAACAGACAGTTATCTGTAAGCTGCAGGATGAAGGCCGCCTCCTCCAGAGATTCACAGACTGAAACTGCCATGGGAAGTTTGACTTCTACAGCTCTCCACAATGTCACCCCCCAGGTCTCATGTAGCTACAGCCACACATATACGTATTCTTCGTACCTGCCTGTGAAAAGATGATATGCCCTTTAAAGGAAGCAGACTTAACCTTATCTGTGACATGGGGATAAAATTTAAGTCAGAGATGAAGTGATCAGCCGCAGGTCACCGAAGGCTATGTGCTCAGGCATCTAAAGATCTGTACAAGCTACAATTTAGCGCACTAGACCACTAGGCATCTACATACTTTTAAATATGGTCCCCTTGATGATTATAAACCTTCTGCCACTAACATCTCATAAAGAGAAATCTACATATCTAAATAGTAATAATAATAAATAAATCCTACGCTGACTGTACGCTAGCTAGCGCAAACAAGCTAATACAATTCACACCCCGAAAGTCTCCACCCCAAGACACTTTTCAAAGATATGTCAACAAAAATTACTTTTGCCCCCAAATATTATATTATATATATTGCCTATATAGTATACTAGTATTATTGCAATATATTTTATATATATTATATATATTGCCTACATCAACTGTGGAGGTAGATCAGCAAACCCTGGCTTTTCTGTCGCTTTAATTCCTGCAGGACAGTAGCAGGCAGCCACCGCCGTTTGTCAGAGTGGTTGAGACCTGGGGCCACACACATTTTGACAGCTGTAAGCCTTGGGGTCCCACGCACGCGTACGTCATCTGCTGCCAACGCAACGCTCTGTGAGACAGCGGCACCCGCCAAGAGCTGTGCAATGTCCCCGTGCACCGGAAACAAACCGAATGCGCAGTAAGGCAACCCCTCCGTCTGAAAAACATAGCTTTAGATTAACCACATTTTGCATTACAAAAGCAAGAGTTAATAACATTTTAATCATATCTCAGGCTACGTATTTAAAATTAATTGGTTAAATGTTAATTACTGTTAAAGGGAGAACTTTGGAGATTTAATAATTCTGGGTGACAATTCAGGTCTCAGTGTAACGAGCACAAAGCTAAAACAGATTATGAAGACCATGATTACACAATTGATTAAAGCAACAAGGTACATTTTTAAACATGACTGACATTAAAGACATTTCCAGCAGGTTAATTGGAAGTCAATTAACATGGAAAAAGTTAATTGCTAAAGTGGTCTTGTTTTCTTTCAGTAAAATTCAATTGCATTTGGGCAAACCCTTACAAACTGCTCAAGGAAAAAAATACCAACAATTTTGTAATATATTGGCACAAATGCCAGTAACTGTTTGTTCTTTAAATAGAATTGGAAGAAACCCCAGAGCAACTAGCATTCACTTCCCCTTCCATCCACCTGGCTGCTCAGATGTTTGTCCTTCATCCTCATACCCCATCCTCCAGATCCTTCGGTTTCACTGTGAATGCGTTGCACAGGCAGAGTCCCTGACAGCAAACTTGCCAGCACGGAGCGAGCCATTTGCGACCGTCTCCGAAACTTCATCATCACAGGCTGTGAAATGGGGAAAGCAAGCAATTCCACCCTTTTAAAAGGTTCAAAACACAAAGCCTACGTGTAGTATAAGTAAGGACGCGGATGAGTGAGAACAAAACATACCAATGCGTTTACCTGCAGTTAGGTGCATGCTGGTGTTTATTTGCTCCTTCTGCAGGACAATCAGCCATTGGTATGGCCAGCATCATTTATTAATTCATCCCAGAGGTGCCCAGCAAACATTGCTGATTGAACTTAAAGTTATACTGGTATTTAAAATGCAACTGGTCCAGAGTGGAATTTACCAAACACAGAAGCAGCTGGGTGTGTACGTACATGGACTTTAAGCACCAGAAGGTGTGTACCTACAGCTCAGGCACCAAAATACCATTTTTAATCTCACTCAGGATGCCTCCTTGATTTCACAGCTGATCAGGCCATACTGCAGAGAAATCATCATCCAAGATCAAAAAGGGGTTGGAGAAGAAAAAAAAAAAAAAAGACATATAGGGCTATTGGATTTTAAATACATTCACCAGATAACCTCCAAGTGAAGCAGCACTCTAAAACATTAGCCTTTAAACCCCCCACTTCAAGCTGGGGAGAAAGGAAGCGATAAAAGGAATCCTCAACTGAAAATGAAAACGTTTTGATGGTCATGTCACCCAGAGCGAGGAAAAATGTCATTCCCCTCAATGCCCCTCCCAAACAGACAGGCTCTCAATAGCTTTCATTACTGCTGCTCCTAAAGTGATTAGCTGCGGCCTCTGTGCCAGCCGTATTCTTCTTCGTATTCTTCTTCGGTTGCTCCCTTCTAGGTTGCTTTCAAGGGGCTCAAACAGCTGGAGCAGGACAGCACAGAAATAATGAACAAAGCTGTTCTGCCCTGCCTCAGGGGAGGGGGGAACTCATTGGCATACACTGTTAACAGTCATTCAAGCAAGAGTCCTTGTCTCTAATTGTGCTGAAATTGTGCATTGTGCTGAAAGACTAGTATTATTTCCAAACACTTAACTAAAAGCAATAGTACCTGTTCCAGAGGGAAACTGGTTGTATTCAAGTGTTTCTGAAATTCTGCATTTTGTTTTGACTTTGGACAAAAATTGACAAAAGAAAACACACTGGAAACAACCCGAAGTCAAGGGCTTGTTTTCAGAGGCAGCAAGCACTCCTATTCCAAAGATGACCTGGGAGCGTACAGTATCTCTGAAAACACGACTGTGACAAAAACCCATCTGAGAATGAACACTAAGTACTTATTTTAAGAACAGGAACCACTTTGCAGGTAAAACTGCACACACAGTACAATTGGTTGGTGTGAAATAAAGCAGATGCAGGCTGGCAAGTTAAACCCCTGAAGTTTGAGATTGCATTTTATTGAGAAATCTTGCGCTTATTAGGAGAACAGTACAGAAGCACATTAAAAACACAGAATGAAACAGACATCCAGGACACTGAGGGATAGATTAAGCAGCAGTATCTGTAATTGCCGAGCAAAACATTCTGGACCTCTTGATTTCTGGAAGAGAAACATACAAATTTAAGATAGGATTAATCAATCAAAAGCTCTACCAACACGGAAGGTTATTCTGGACTACAGAACACCAGAAACTACAAATTAAATTTATTCTGATCTCTCACCTTATATATAGATACCTGCCACTCCCTCTCAGGTGTCCCCTAACCCTCCCTGGCTAAAATAACCCCCCCCCTTGCTCAACTCACCAGCAAGCACTGCTGACACATCTGCCTGCAAGGGAGGAGCACGTGGGCATCTTGATTGAAGCTTGGGCTGCACAACGCCGGGCGTTCCGAGGTGGGCACTCTGGGCACGTTTTGGTGGGTGTGAAAGGCTGTGACCAGAGAATCTTCACCCTGCTTTACAGGGGGCTCAGCACACTGGCAGGAGAGCTTAAGGCTAGGGATGCTGGGGCACCTGCCAACCTATGGAGCTATGGAGCAGCCCAGATTCCAGGGGACACAGAAAGCCTGAATCTCTCTGGTTCAGGGCCATGCTGGTCTGCACCCTGCTGGCAGGGGGTTACCCCAAGCAAGCTGTCAGCTCTGCATGGAATCGCACAGACCCGGACCCTGATTACAGGCGGGTTGACACCCAGGGAGCCAGAGAGCTCGGCCTTCCCCCGCAGCAACAGGAAGGACAGTCAGCAGCCAGGCAGCAGAGCAGAGTGGCCAGAGGCCAGGCAGGATGGGGCCCACACCCTCACTACAGGGCACCCCCTGCTCCACCAAAGCTTTACCCCACACCCCTGCAAGGCAGGGGCAAGGCACTCCCACCTGCCTGCAGGGGGCTCTGACCAAAGTGGCCTAGCTCTGCTCAGTCCATTTATATTTAAAGAATTGCACTTAAACACCCCATCACCACGAATTCTGGGGACTGTCGTGGCAGAGTGACCGCTCATTAGTGAATTAATTTTGTATTCTAGTGGGTGTCAAGAGCCATTCTGGAGATTTCATGGCATGTTGACATTAATTGATGGACACTCTAACAATAAGATATGGCATGAATGAAAATTCAAGGACTTTCCAAAAAGGATCAGTTTTACAGACAGACAAGATTTTGACCAGGATAGGCATTTTCTTTCTAAATGGATTTATCCATTATAACCCTCCCACCTGGTTTGAGAATATAACTACTGTCTACCATTGAGAGGTTTAGTCCTTACACATGTTAAATGATGAAAATATATGCACAGAGCACGTGAAATTTAGCCCACAGACAGTGCAATTCAGTCCTGTGTAATACTAAAAAACTCCTGCTTGACATAGCAGGCCCTGAAGTTCCATTCAGCAATGAAAGAGCAATATTGCTTCCGGAGATGAGCCCTAAAAAGGGGAGATGTGTCTATCAAAGCAATCTGAGCTTTAGCTTTCCATCACCTGTATGTAATGTCAGTGTCTATAGAGAACACTCAGCTCAATACATTCCGTGTATCTGACTTTACTTGCAGCGGGTAAAGATAAACATAACAAGAGACAGGATTTAAGGGCAAATTCAGATTCCTTTCCCAAATTCCAGCAACCGGACCAGAGAGATCTTCATAAACTGACCTGCTAGCGTGGATTCCTGCCTCTCACTGGCAAAAGGTGGCACAAGAAGTTGTTCTAACACTGATGGCTACGGCTGAGGGCAAATAATCTCTGAGAGCAGAAATGCCACTGTGATGAGCCTTGTGCTCATCATTTCAGATTAGTCAGTGTAAATTCTTAGCTTAACAGGCTTGTTCCCATAAAAATCTTGTGTCAAATTAGTCACAGACACTTCAGTAACAGTTGATGGTCTGGTACTGACTAATTACAGCTGCTAATGCAAGATTATACAACAGCAAAAGCAAAATGGAGAAATCTTTGCTCAAGTCTCAGTACATTTCCCTTTCTATTTCTTTCATCCGAAGTTCAAACATAAATGTGTCAGAAAACCTAGCAGTGGCAGACTGGTCGCTTAGCTGGCATCGTGGATATTCAAACCTGGCATGCTTCCTCGGGCTGGTGCCCAGAGCCTGGCTGGACACAGTAAGGGACTTCAAAAAGAGATGTGCTGGGGAGTGGGGTTGGAGAGGAGGGGCATGAGGGGCAACATGGAAACTCCCCTTGTGGCTGTTTGGGGAACAGTTAGGTTGAGACCCTTAAAGGTATTCAGACACCTGCATTTCATTGCTTTTGTCTGTTGTTTCCTCCCTTTTGCCCTCTTACATCTATGCTCTTCAGGAAGGAGACATCTCCTCATCTCTCTAGCTCACGAAATAACAGGGCTCTGGCTCCAAGCGGTAGCAGTAGGTAGTACTGGACCACAACAGAGGACAAAGTTCTCTGAATATTTTGAATCACTGTTTTCTTGTCTCCTGATTCAGGCCACTTCCAGATGCTCTAAGTGCCAGACCACAGATAAGGAGCTTCATATGGCCCAGCTCATACTACATGAAACTTTCACAGGTTGGACTCCAAAATCCACATTTCTTCAGTTTTTCATCTTGTTGTGAAAGTACAGACACGATTTTTTTTTCCCCCCCTCCTCATAAGCTGCTATAAGTGTAAGATTTCTCAAATGCCTGAGGGAGGTAATTAGATACTTGAAATGCAGCAAGCTGGAGTAACAGAAACCGCTTGGGATTTGATTTGTTCTAGATGTGACTGAGATGGGCTTTACAAACTCCAAGCAGTAAGGCAGGGGTTAGCTCCAGCAGCAGGTAAGGAGCAGCTAGGAGGAAACCAAAATCTGCATGATAGGAAAGCCTAAGGGGAAATGAGAGGAGGAACCCCTCACAAGAAAGCTGAGAAATGAATCAATAAAGTAAGTAAAATGCAGTTTCCAAGATGAGGCTGGAGAAGTGTGGAGGCCACAAAGTAGCCTGGTGCCTTCTGTAAAAGACAGACCATAGGTGGTGCTCCCATCCCAGCTGGCGTGGCTTCTCAGCCACCTCAGCCCATTCCTCCTGGGTGAAGTGACCCCCGTGCCAGAAGTCATGATGAGTTTTGTATTTCCCCTTTCCCTATGCAGTCTAAGAAAAAGTCCAACAAGTTCCAGAGCTGCTGTAAATCCCTATGCACTCTTACAGCGTCTGAGAGCATTCAGGAATGGCTAGACTGCAGTTTTTGGGTCCATGCATTCTGTTCCCCAGCTGCATATTCTAACTGAAAGACTGAAAAGACGTGTGCCATGCCCCTCATCCTCCCACAAGTTCACTCGGGGGGGGCGGGGGCGCACACACTTTCACCCTAGCAATAGTCTTCTAATGTAAGATTCTTCTGCCTCAGCAGAGTAGCAACGTCCTGAGAACAGATTCTAGAAGTCTTTTGCAGAATAGTATCTTTAAAACAAGGTTTTTAAAGCAGCGTCAGTGAATTGCTTATGGTGGTTCAACATACCTGACAACTTAAAGTGTTTTGTATTTATGAGTCTCTAATGTGTGGGCTTTATTCCCCCTTCTTCCCACTTCCCAACAAAATAATTACACTTATTAGGCTGTCTGCTCACCTGTTCTCTGCTTTCATATTTGGCATCTCTATTGCTAAGCGCAGTCTGCCTAGAAATTTTAATTAGCTTTGCATGAAATATTGTTCATTAATAAACCCTCAGGACAGTAAAACATACGCCAATTAGTTCAGGGTGCGGAGGGGAACAATACATACTGCTTGTAAATAGGAATGCATTACTTTTATGGAGACTTTTTTAATTCAAATGCTAAGAGAAAAAACAGAGCATTTCAGGCATTGCCTTGTACCTTTTCGGTAAGATTTCCTATCTAAAATAAAACATAGAATGAGTATTTAATGCCTGACTTTTTTCATGCTCCAATATTTTTGTGTAATCAGGCTGTCTTTGTGAAGACGACACAAAACGTGAGGCAGTGGTTTATATAAGAAGGAGGCAGCAGGTATCCCCGTTACGGGCCTCCTGGGACTAAGTGCTGTACAGATTAATAGAGAGTGTGGTGAGAGGGTAAGGCAGTCACATCAGGTCAGCAATGGCTGAAGCTTGCAATGGTCAACTTCTTCTAGATGATTTCTTCCATGCTACAGAGCAAGCCAGAATCAAGAGTTTTGAGAGATGCTTCAGGAGAAAAAAAGCTTCTGGTTGCTGTTTACTGCCCCTTTATAAAGCATAGAGATCTTAAAAGAAAAACAACAAACCTGACTTGGGTAAAGCATAGATGGGTGGCTGGCTGAGGGGAAATATCCTGGGTTTGAGTGTGTGCAGTCACAGCCAGCCTGCGGCAACGCAGGGCTACAGCTCTATTGCAGCGCTGCCAAGCCTGCCAGCTGGCTGAGCTGTAATACTGAAATCCAGCTCCACAGTGCTGGTGGGGAATGAAACTGTACAGGGACAGATCCAGAAGATGAGCAAGAAAAGCTTGCAGAGGAGCAAAGCAGGAACCTTAAAACTGCGATGGATGGAAGAGCCACGAGAGGGAGCCCAGAAACCACGGACGGGCAGCCCAGCAGCAGCAGGGAGGGAGCAGACCTGGCCGGGAGGGCTCCCACTCCCCAGCTGGGGTAAAGCCTCACCTCCCAGTACTGGGTGCTCACCTCGTTATATACTTCATTACCACCCCAAGCCTTCGAGCTTAATAGGCAGAAACCAAATAATATCTACCGTTTTAAATTACAGCATATTTAGTCTCAAACATGTTTAAATTTCCACAAAAAAAAAAAAAGGGACAACAGCCAGAAAGACCAGGTCTAAGCATAACAACATGCTTGGCATTATACTGGCATAACTGATTGAGAGAGACTTCCCTTCCCTTTGTCATGCCCACAATAATAAAGTTTTTGTTTATCAATGCTCTTCTCAGGGCTTTGGTTTTCTATGCACATGGGGGTGGAAAGATAGACAGTGCTTTATTTTTCAGTTTGATACTAGTTTTCCCTTGTTCACTGTCTAGATTATCAGTTATCCTAGGATCATCTGAATGTTTTCATCATTAGGACTTCCTTTTAGGGTTGGTTTGGGGGATTTTTTTTTTTTTTTAAAGTTTTGATAGAAAAAAATTATTACCTGCAAAATGTCATTAATTTCAGTGGTGTTATTCCAGACGCATGCATTTGCAGTTCAAATAATCTGATTGAAGCTAATTTTCTGATTATGTTGATGTAGTTTTCCTTTCAATTTAATCAAATTTTCTGCAACTTCTTGTGATTCAACACCAGAAACAGCCAAACAAAAATAAAAACAAAACGCTTCTAGAACTCAACACTGCCTTTCAAATTTATGCCACGTGGAGAAAACATTACTTCTAAAAATCTCATTCTTACCTGTTGCGAGGTAGCTATGGGCAGGAATTCCTGAAGCATTTTAAAGTTCTCTTGAACTTAGAAGTTATTATAGTGAAACCCACCAGATGTCTATTTTGTTTCTGTCACTGTTGCAGCAACAGCATCCACAGGCTTTGATTTATACCCATACAGCTCTCAGGAGAGTGGTTGATTTTGCTTTCAGACTAGCTAATAGCATTCTCAAGTCAAATCAGATGTGAAGCTTCTCAGCATTACTTCAAACTTGTAACAAATAACAGTTTATGCAGTTAAGACAGAAATAGAAACTCCTGGTCTGATGACTGAACAAATTTGTTCTCCATTAAGTCTTCATAGTTGGCATCTTTAGCAGGAGAAATAAAATTTTTGCACCTAAGAATCTCCAAACTTCACAATTAGATCTGTCTAGGAAACCCTCCTTACCAACTTGTGAGTGAGACAGGCATACAGAGAAAGAGAGAATTTGGATCACGGATGGCTAAGGAGAAACCCAAGCTCTGAGCTGGCCCAACATGAAAGAGCTCCCATCCTCAGCTCCATAGATTCATTAACACAGCATTACCACCAGTCAAATCAACGTTCAGCCAAATACTGCCTGCAACACCTTGCTAGCGCACAGATAAAAAATGGTATGTTTTTTAAAGCATTTGACTGAAACCTGAGATCCCCTGCACCCTGAAGAACACTTTTATCTTTAAATCTCAATGTTTCAGTCTAGATCATTTTTGTTGGGTGTTCGTAGAGCCCTACTACAGTGGGATTCTAGTCCACGAGGGAAATTTCCAGCACTATCCCAGGACTATTGCTTTTCTCTGAGAAGGCAGAACTCTAGGCCTTCCAACATCAGTGGCAGACTTCCCAAGATGGGCCCGGGGGGGCACCTAGGGCAAACTGAACACTCAGCAGCTCAGAAGTTTTGACCTGCAGACAATTTCATATCCGCAAATATGATTAAGGCCTCCCAGTTATTTTTACCTTGTTAGTGTAGGAGGTAAAGGGAAAAAAATCCTCTTTCTAGGCTCTCTTCAATTACCCACGCTCTGAATTTCGCATTCTGGCTTCTAAAATGTCTGCTATCGGCAACGTCAGAAACAAGCTCCTTACTCACCCAGTCATTTCACTGTGAGTTGGCAGAGAACTTCCTGTCATTTGTTGTAAATCATGAAAAGCTGATGATAATTTAGCAAGGAGGGCTCTGGAAGGAGAAAGACAGAATTAAGTCTCAGGCAAGCCACCTGGGAAAACAACCTGGTGATACTGGGGAAGGGAGCAGCCACAGAACTAGTATTTTTTTCCCTTTTAACTCACAGGTTCATGAGTCAGTTCTCTGCGTTGTCGCAAAACCTTCTAGTTGACAGCAATGGCCTCTGTGTAATTCACCACCATCATTGAAGAATGACTGAGCTGATAGAAGCTACCTAAAACTCAAGCACTAATTTTTCAAAATTCACAGAGAGTTTCATGGAAGTTTCTGACTGTTGTCCAGATTGATTTTAAAATTCAAGCTGTGAAAAAACAGCTTCATCTCCCAAGTAGACGGCACCATGTGAATTTGGATATTATATTTCCAAATCTGCATGTTCTGCCAAAAGCCATCCTTCTCTTCGGAGTTCAACAAGCCATAACCATTTTTATTACAGTGATTTGCATCCGTGTGCCTCTAAAATAATTTTCTGTAGCATCTTGAATATGCAGGCTGGATGACTTGCTCTATAAATTGGTACTTCTCAGTGGATATGTGAGTCGATTCACCTTTTCTAACACGTCCCAAAATGTCTAGTTTTGTGAAGAAGGGAACCTGCACGTGCCACTTCCCCTCCCAGCGCACAATTACACAAGCCTGTGTAATGAAGACGCTGATTCTGAGCTGCCTTGCAGTGAGGGTAAATTTGCTGTGGTGGGTAATCAGGGGAGGGCTCCATAAAATCCACCAGTGAAGAGAACCAAGGGGAGGACTCCCTAAAATCTGTAAAGAAATCCCTGTATGTCGGAGGCTTGAGAGATTTTATTGGATGCTGGATAGCTTCAGATGGCTCCCCCCTGGTTTTGGGAAGATAGACATTGCATGATTCAACTTTCATCCATGAATGTCTTTTGTTTAGACAGCTCAACAAAAATGGTTTAAGTTGCAGAAATGCCAATCATTCACAGCTCATGCTTGTCTTGGTGAGGTTGCATGGAACCTGGCCCATGGTTTGCACCTTGTTTTTTCCACGCATCATTCCTCTTTTCTAAAATATACTCCTTTTCTAAAATAAACTATTTTCTGCTTTTTATTTTAAAGCCCAGCAGAAATGAAACAAAGACAACTCAGCCCAGACCCAAATAAAAAACCTGCACTTGCACTGTTTTCTTTTTTTTTTTTTGAGAAAAATCTGACACGTAAAGATGCTGACTAGGTCTAAAGTCCATGAGATTAGAGCTCTTGCCCTTCCTTGATGTAAATCAGCTTGCCACTCAGGATGAAAATTTTGATTTACACTAGCTGGCTCTTCCTTAACATGGAACAAAAATGTTTCCATTTGGAAATCCAGATTACATTTGGAAATAAAAACTGATGTTTTCACAGGAAGAGCATTAGTTTTTCTTTTGTTTTGTTTCCCAGTTATGTTGTTAATGTCTTGTAAGTCTTAAGTTGATGTGACTGCAATGAGCAAGCTTGACTTCCGTTAATTTAAAGCCAATTAAACTAGATAATTCTTTCAGAGGGAAGCTTCTATGCTTTAGGAGATCAGACTGTAACAGCCAACACTACCCCTGGGAGGTCATTAAAGGAGCACAGAGAGCAGGCTCCTTGTGTGAGAACAGGCATCAGAAATTCTGGATTGTCTTATTTATTGTAAAACAAACAAAGAATATAGTATGCACAGCCCAGTATGCCATTACTGGACGGAATTTTTCACCTAGTTTCTTTAGAGCAGACTGTCCAGTTCCTTGTATGGCTCATACTTTGCCACTTGACATTTAAATACTGTACAATAAAGGGCTTCAATATGCATTAATGCAAGATATAGTCAGAATTTATGATGTTTCCAAAAGGGGCTAACACTCAGATGCCCAACATCAACAGAAATCAGGTGCCCAGATGCATCAAGAATGAGAGCCAAGGTCACTTAAAACTTAATTGAAAGTGATGGGGACTACAGCCAGCAAGTAACTACAGCAAAAGTCTCTTCTGCACTTAAATACAGCTTAAGTCCAAACCCATCTTTACCCAACTCGTTGAATGCAAACCCTCCCATACATTAGCATGTCAAACTCAAGGACTTGGTGGACAAGGCTTAACTTTGATTTATCCAGAAATCTCAGTTTAGCCCTGGTTTGGCTTAGATCACAGTCAGCCTGGTTTTACTTCAAACTGCCATTATATGTTTCAGTTTCTTAAGCATAAATGTAAATTACCAGTTGTCAAGAGCTGAATTACTGAGGTAACCCAGTGAAACAAACTTTCTCTAATAATGTGACAAAAGAACATGAGATGTATCGAAAATCAAGAACTCCTTTATACCAGAAATAAAGTTGTAGTAGTGCAAAATACAGGGAACAAAACTGAGCCAAATACGTGCCTAAGAAATTGTTAGGAGCAAAGAGAAAGAAAAGTAGCAATAAAAGCTGTTCAAAATATGGTGCAAAAGTACTCTTTCTGCATGGGTAGATGGGTAACAAACAGACGGAGAAAGTACAAGTACCCATACTTTCACCAGAGTAGAGGCAGCTGGTATGAAGGGAGGTGGGAAGAGGTGTACACAGCCTATTAACAGATCATGCACAGGAGCCGTATGCCAAAACAGACCACTGCTGGAGCAGAAAATAGATGTGCTGCCTCTTCAGCCTCTCTAACTTGTCCCAAAACTTAAGTAGTCTTGTTAGGCCTTCAGAAATGTGGAAAATAAAACCAAAACATTGAGCTTGTAGTATAAAATTTTTTTTTGTGCGTGTAGATGAGTACACAGCACAACGCATTACCAGAGCTCCCAAACTAATGTTTCCATCGAATTTAAATAGCACATAAAGCCTTGGGCTGGCTTTATCACCAGAGGTTGAATTCCAAGACCTAAAAAAATTATCCAGGGAAAATTCATCTTAGTTGGGGCACATAACCAGTACCCGTACAGAATGTGCTGTTTCAATATAACACGCCTTGCCAGTACCAATTCTGCCCACTTTCTGCAAGTCACGGAGCTATGCTGAAGCCAGTGGACTTACACCTTTTTGCAGCAGGAGAGATCTGCTTGGCTGGGCAGAAGCTGTTTTTCTTCTAGCGAATATTCTCTGTTCAGCTTCTTTGGAAGCCCTGTGGGAAAATGATAAGACATCAATGTTAACTGCAGAATTTTATTATTATCATTATTATTTATATTAAAGCATGTTTATTTGGAAAGCAGAAAATTTCCCAAAAAAGACCCTGCTGTTAAGCAATACATTAAAATAGAAATTCACATAAAACATCCAGGGATCCATACGAGCCAGATTAATTTGGTTCCTTTTCTCTTCTCATTGTCTGGATACGGTGCAATGCTGGCTTTGCACAGGCAGTCAAATAAAGTAACTCAGCACTGCAACTTTCTGTTTGTTCAGCTACATTGTTTTGTAAGCATCGCTCCAGAAGAGCATCTGTGATTTGAAGACCATTCTAATTTGTACTTGCGCTTGGACATTAAAATAACAGGGTATTAAAATTACAGCAAAACTTGGGTGACTCATTTAGTACCCACTCAATGTACGTCGAATTTTGCATTGTAAAAACGGTAGGATGTTCAAAAATGACTAGCATGGATTCTTGGAGAAACACAGGTAGAACTACCTTCCATTGCACCATGTGCTTTCTTCATAATGACATGGCAGAACAATGAATTTATTTTGGTAGAACGTTGCTTCATGGTTGGGGGAGTTCTGATGAAGCGGTAGCATCCCATTTTTATATCTGAAGTATTTTGGAACTTTTCATTGGTTTTGTCGTCAGTTAATATATTGCAGTCTCGTGCAAAAGAGAAGTCGCAATGAAATGTTTTGAGTGTTTCCACAGACCTTCCGAAGAAAAGATCAAATCAGAACTTTCCCAGCGTGGAAGGTCCTGTCTCACTTATTAGCCAGCAATTATGGCTTGAACTGTGTGTATGTTTTTAAGTTCCATATTTTCCTAGCTAGTTTTTTGCTGGTCTGAGTCATGCAATTGAAGTTCCATTGAAGTACTGAGATGGGATTCTCTTGTTTATTCTGTTTAGGAAAGATACCTGACCTCTCTGTGCCATCTCTGTGGTGCAGGGAGAACAAAGTAAAGTCAGCAGCAATGCATGTCCAAGTGGGAGGGCTATGGGAGCAGGAAGTGTTCATTACGGCGTTTATTATTTTTTTAAAAAGAAGAATCCTTTATCTTCCAGCTGCCTTAAATCCATAGTATGCTCTTAGCCTGTATTTTTAAGCCCATTTACTTGTGGTTATGCTTGTCTTTACACAGAGTAAGCTGGTAAGTGCCATTTTCAGCTTGCGTTTCTCATTATTATTGAACTTGTCTGCCTTTTACAGTTAAATCCTCTTTAGTGCATGCACAGAAACATGCTTGATGGAAGGAATGGACGGCTGGTGAGGAAAAGAGCATGCTTTATAACTTGACCTCCTGTGACTTCAAAGTAAAAAAGCTCGGACTCAAGGGACGTGTCTGCTGAAAGCTGCCTGGATGACCTTAGCCAAGACATGAGACATAGCTGCTCTTCACACTTCAGTCAGTGCAGTGGCACTGACAGTACTGTTCTTCTCCCTTCCTCCACTTAAACTGCTCAAGTTTTTTTGGAGTGGAAGGATCTCCTGCCATGTGTTTGCACAGCAGTGGAGCCCCAGTCCTGCCTGGAAGTGCCACAATACACATGCTTAGGGAAGGGGAGTTCCAAAGAATGATCACTGCTGCAGGATAGTGCAGCTGCTTTTTCCCTGGCTTACCTTTATGCATTGCATATAACCACGCCCAGAGGAGGTAACTTATCTTCAGGCACCAGGTTCTCTTTTCCTGCTTGTAGCAGGGAGATGAAAACTGAGGTCTTAATTGTCACACGTCTTTATGTTGAGTACCTGAATTTTTTTTTTTTCCAAAAATTTTTTTTTTCCAAAAAATTTCCTTCTGAAGCCTCCTCCTGATAGCAATGGAGCAAATTTCAGGAGCCAGAAACAGACGCATTGCATAGAATCACAGAATCATAGAATCATAGAATGCTTTGGGTTGGAGGGGACCCCCAGAGGTCACCCAGCTCAACCTCCCTGCAGGAGCAGGGACACCTTGAACCACATCAGGTTGCTCACAGCCCCGTCCAACCTGGCCCGGAATGTTCCCAGGGATGGGGCCTCCACCCCCTCTCTGGGCAACCCCTGCCAGGGTTTCACCACCCTCATTGTAAAGAATTTCTTCCTTCTATCTAGTCTAAACCTACCCTAGTTTAAAACCATTCCCCCTTGTCCTGACACAGCTGGCCCTACTAAAAAGATCTTCCCCATCTTTCCTATAGGCCCCCTTTAGGTACTGAACGGCCGCACTCAGCTCT